>WKFP01015553.1:499379-523082 GCA_011057875.1 Pterocles orientalis | reverse complement strand
AAAAAAAAAAAAAAAAAAAACAAAAACAAACAAACAACTAAATAAAGGAAAATAAAAAAGAAACTAAGCTGCTCTTGCTGCTCTAGAGCTTTGTATGCCCCCCCCCCCCATTGGGAATAAGTGTTACTGTTCTCTTAGCCTCCTAGACAGCTAGAGGCCAATAAAAAGCCATACCAAGTGCTGCCTGTTGAGAATTACACCTCTCAAAATAGTCCTTTCAGATGCATGTATATTCTTACAATGAAAAGAAAGCCTAGAATTTTTCCTGGTAATAAAAAAAGATTTTGTACAAGCCAAGACCCTTCACAGAGAAAAGCAAAGCTACACCTGCATCAGCGATGAAAGCGTATTTAACACAACCTACACCTGAACAAAGCAGGCTATCACCGTAACCTGGCACCTATACCACCCACAGCACACCACCCACTGCCTAGGACACCAACTCTTCACTGGGTTTAAAAATATTCATTTTCTGCTTTTCCAGACAACATATGATAATATCACCAAGAAAAAGACAATCAACATTCACACCAGCAATCACTCAACCTCAGCCCACCAAAACATGCAAGAGAAATCCACATTTATCATGCAACAAGTGCCCAACCCACACATCAAGCAAATTCATTACCTTCTATTTACTGGCAACAGGGGTCGGGGGAAAAAAAAAAAAGCAGCGCAGAACACCAGTTTACTCCAATCCCAGCAGCTTCATGGAGCTCAGTACCAAATGCTTTTGAAAATACTACTCCCTACATCATGTTTGCCACTCCTCCAGGAAGACAGCTGCCAAAATCCAAGTCCTACCTCCATGAAACCCATCACTGACAAACCAAAACACTCGTGACATCCACAGGTAGGTCAGAGGATACACCACTTCTGGCACCTGAAACAGTGACACATGTTTAACCACAGGGGTAATTCCAGTGTGGGGAAATTCTGAGGACATACTGTTTGTGCTGTTCGGTGATACAAGCCGACCAGTCCAGTATCCTAAAGCACATTACTACAACGTAAAATTCAAGAGCACTTCAGTGCACTGCAGGTTGATGTCTCCTTTTTGGTGCAACCCCTGAACATGCTGTTTGGTCATCTACCTTCAAGACAAGCAAAAAAAGAAACAAACCCAAAACAGGACTTTCAGACCACACAGTGCAACAGTCTGCATGTTCTACTGCTTTCAAGGTCAGCTCCAGCCTCCTATATGCTTGCCTCCAGGAAGCAGAGGCTTCCTGCTATATGAGCTTCTCAATCTCACCAGCATGTTTGTGTTAGTCCAGCTTAATCCTTGCAGTGAGTGAGAATACCCAAAGATGGTGGAGAAGCTCCCCTCTATTACCATCTCTCAAGACAACACGGAAGTTAAGGAAAGCATAAGGTGTCATCTGACTGCTAGAGCTTAGCTGACCTAAATGACAGAGGCAAGCCATGCTCTCAAATCCCCCCCATTATGTCTGATTACGCAGCCACACGGCAAATCACTTCCACAATATAAATCTTTTTGTTGGTTTTTTTTGCCTTTAGTGTAGGTAACATTTCCTCCCAACTGTCACCCAACCCCTTGTTAAATTCAAGGGGAAGCTACAGAAGACACATGGCTTTGGGTGGGGCTGGAAACCAAAGGAAGAAGACCATCCATTTGAGCAGCATCCTACTATTAAATTAATTAGGTGTAACGTCACACCATACCTTGCAAAAGGGTAGCCCTTTCCCATTCACCACCAGTCCTGGGTAGGAACATGCTCCTGTTGCAATGGAAGTATACCCCGAAGAAGGATCTTTGTTTGTCAAACTCTGATGAGTGCCAGTGCACTGAGAGTGATCAGCCCATGCACAGCCACGCTGGCAAGCAGCACAGCCACCAGCGACACCAAAGACAATTGGCACAGAATGCCAATGCTTGGTGATCATATCTATTTGACAACAGCGGAAGTTATTATTCAAAGCCATAAAGACGGGCTTTTGTCCCACCACTTCTGGGCTGCAAACACACAGGAAGTCATTAGTAACTGCGCAAATACTGAAGAATATTACTCTATAACAGCACGTGTTCAACTGGCACAGAAGACACATTGAGCTTTTCCACCAGAACAGATGGATTTTTTTTTATTTTGCAAGTTAAAAGGGACCAGTGGGGCTATTCCAGCACCGGAAACGATGGATTGTCAGATGGCCTTAGTCAACCACATCCTAATGGGATATGTACAACTTACCCACCACAGCAGAACTGAGAAGGTGAAATCTTGCCCTGCTAGTCAGCCCAGCACCTCACTTGATCTAACCTTTGCTCCTGTAATGTGGAGCTCTACGTGCTTTAACTTTTATCAGAAAACATTCAGCTCCCATAACAGAAGCTGCAGAAGGGTGGCAGATTGTACAGTTGATCACTGTCTGACAGGTTTTAGTTAAGTGCTGCACGCTGCCCAGGACTCTTTCTAGGCAATAACACACTAACACACCAGCTGAGAAGTGAAGGACAGGAGAGCAGTTCATCAGAGGCAGGCAGCAGCCTTGCTGGGTGGCTCTGCATGTTGTCACCAGCAAAGTCATGACAGTGATCTTCACAGATGACATTGTGTGAAATGGTGGTCACTGAGAGGATGTCACAGCTATTTTAAAAGAATTAAACGAAGCAGAGTTTAATCAAATCAACATTATGCTGGGCTCCTCAACAGACTTTTTGCCCCAACAACTCCAGAAATTGTCCCTCTCAGCCTATTCCTATGGGGCCACTCATTCTGCTTCTCTGGAGGTAGAAAACTTTTTCTCTAACCCAACCCCATTAACGGCTACCTGCAAGAGAAGCAAGGTTCTGGGCAACACTGGGAAACCACCCTGCAGAAAGGCCTCACAAGCAAGACCTATGTACAATAGCATCGGAATAAGAACTCAGAGACAAGAAGTGCCATTTCCACAGTTTCCCCACACAAACCCTTACTTCCAGAAAAACTTGTTCTCAGAAGACTGAAAGGCACAGCGTGGCTACCACTGATGAAGTGGCTATGGGACAGCACAATAAGCAGGCAATGCTTTTCAGAAACTTGGCTCATACATGCCAGAAACGACAAAGTGACTCTGTCACGGGTCATTTCACAAGAGTTTCACGGCATTCTCCAAGGAGGTCTGGAGTATTTTTGCCTGGCCCCTATGCACCCCATCTTTCACGACTCAGCAACACCTACCTCCCTCTTTTGCAGCCAGAAATCAGTCACACTGCCTGTTACATCAGCTTTTCCTGAACACTTCCTTATGTTGACACACACACAGAGTCTTATTACAGTTGAGATCAGAGAATCTCAAACAAATCCTGGGAATCCCATCCTTTAGAGGGTCCTCCCAGCCCTGGCATGCCTAAAGATGGCAAGAATGGGTTTCACTTTCCTTGAGAAGTCAAGGCAGGAGCCATCAATCACTGCTCTGCATGGCCCAGATGCTGATTCAGGTGAGGTTCTGCATTCATGGCAGCATACACTTACGTAAGATGGAGGGCTAGGTGAAAAAAGGTGTTTGCACACACTTCTTAAAAAAAAAAAAGAGAAAAAAAAGCAGAACAGACAAGCCACCACTCTCAAGCAGCAACAAAATTACCACCAAGTAATAACTGTACACAGGCATGACAGAAGCAGATGAATAAAAGCCCCAGCTACAGCGACTAAAATCCTTCCTGTACATTTTTGTGTGATTTGCTAAACTAATTTACACAACTTCAACTTTTTCCAGCAAAACTAAGCAGGGGATGGAGGGTGTTTAGACTCTGCAGTGTCTTGCAGAAGAGACTCGTGGCTACTGAAACCCAAGAAGGGGGCAGTCACCTTGCAGAAGGCCAAACCTCTGCACCCTGAGAATGCAAGAGGGATACTCTATGTCAGTGCCTATGTCAGGTCTTCCAGCTCCTTATTCCCACATTGCATGGCTGTGACACATTAGCAGACCGGCAGGCTGATGCTCCACTGGAATACCAGAGCACCTAGTAGTTCGGTGCAGCATAGGGCTTGAATGGGCAACAATAACAGCATTAAAAAAGAACCCACTAAAAAAGATCTAAGAAAATACGATCTTCTTTCAAAGGCCACAAGGAAACTTAAGGTAAGAAAAATACACAACTCCACAGACTCTTCCCTTAACTTTCAATTTAAAGAAACAATGGGATTTAGCACTCTATTACAATAGAGAAAACTAGTAATCTAAGTTTAGATCTAAACTGCTTCTTAAGCAGTTAAGCCTCACAAAATAATAGTATCAAAAGACAAGGGAAAACTCTTAACTTATTCAATAAAAACAAACAAAACCCACCTGCAAACAGTGAAAAGGGAATATTCACTTTACACCCCCTCTTTGGGGGACAGTTCTCAAGCATGGGCAGAAGGAAGGTTCTCTCCCCATTCACGATTAACCCTGCAGAAGTAGGGGCGCAGGCGATGTAATTACTTTAAGCCAGATCATTTAATACTTACTTTGAATATGACAGATTTGTACTCCAGCTGCACCACAATGTACCAGTTGGTTCGACTCTACATGTCTCCCAAATCCCAGGCTGAACTCACTGCACGACCTTTAATAAGTGCCTTAACCTCCTTGCAGCTCCCACTCACTTTATTAAATGCTCTGTTTCATAGCAGTTAAAGACCAGATATTTGCTATCGAGTAACTCAAAATAATGTCAGAAGCTTTCAAGTCAGCAATGGGAACATTTACATGTTTTTACTTGAGTTTGAGTACTATAACTATAGCCCAGATACACCACAGATAAAGGTTTTTCTGAATCAATTTCAGAATCAAGAGAACCATATAGAACAAGGGATAACTGCAGTATAGGTTTGATTTTAACATGTGTACACTTTACTTTGCAAAAGGATGAAATACAGACGTAAGAGGATTTAAGAAAAAAAAAAATCAAGGAAAAGGCAAAAAATGTTTCCCTAATCCTCCTTCTTAAAGTAGATGCCAGTAAAAGTTAGGGCACTGCACGCAGACATCTATCAAAGGATCATATCACATTAATACCTGGAAGCATCACTGTAGCATAGAAGTTGGTACAGAAATTACGTTACCATCTCAGTAATAAAATCCTCGTTATTAATGCCACAGCAACAAAAACCAAAGGGCTCATCCTTCAGACACAACTGGGTTCAACATCCAAGCAATGCCATCACTACGGCGAAACAGCTGGCGAGGAGACATGCTTGACTAACTCTAAACATCAGCAGCAAGAGCCAGAATATTAATGATTAACAAAAAGTAAATGGCAAAAGCAAGCAGAAGACTTGTCCAGTATCACGACAGAGTTGTGATTGCTGTTCTGTCCCCGATTCATTCACCACTCCCTCTCCGTGAACATTTATACCAAACTACAGCAGTAGTTATCTAACACTTTTAAACAATATTTCAGGTCTTTCATGTTCCCCAGAAAAGCCTGAAAACAGTTAAGCAACAATGAGTAAGATAATTAAGCATACTTCACAAGATGTCCAGGATTTCTAGTGACCTTTATACACAGTGTTGTCCAGCTGTTTGAGAACCGAAGATCAAAAAGACTCTGCCTGACTCACAAGTGACTAAGCTGAGAGAAACCAGGCCTAAAGATAATAAAACTGAGAGCAAAGCGGAGTTTTATCTGCTCGTTACCTCATGAATGGGAGCACCTTCCAGTTTCCAGAGCATTAAATAAGTTTTTTTTAAGTCAAAAGAGATTAGAAGAATCTGAGGGTTCCTTTGTTATCAGCAAGCTCATGCAGAAAGCAGGGAGAAGCCCTCCTCCAGCTGTGCCACCAAGCCATGGGAGGCAGAGCTGGAGTCAGTCCCCCCGGGGTTAGCTGGCTCCCTCTTCAGAGAGGCGGCACAGCACAACTGCCCGTAATTAAACAAGCTCAGTAACATGCACAGCGGGAAAGGAGAGTCCCCCAGGCAGCCTGCTCACAAGGACAGTGGGTAGACAAACTGAACATTTTCAAGACGGTTTCTTAATCAATAATTTGAAAGGAATGCTAGGCACATTGCCATTCTGCTAGTTTGTTCTGCTGAAATAACCTTTATACCTGCCTCTTTCAAAGTCCAACTGACTTGCATGTAAATTAGTCCCACAAAGCAAACCTGCTCACTAATAAAGCAGACATCCCATCTGGCAACACTAAGAGGAGAAGAAGAAAAAAGAAAAAAAAAAAAAAAAAAAAAAAACCACCCACCCCAAACTTCATGACTGCATACAGCATACTAGCCCTTGAAACAGTAAATGTGAGAGCCTGACGAGGCACTCACACCCTGAACTGTTGAACAGATCAGAAGCAGCATAATTAGCTATTCCCATGGCCTCTGCAGCTTGATCTGGTATGAATCTGTAATATTGCCCTGTCCCCATTTCTGATAAAAGCCACACAAAGAAACAAAGACATTTAACATACTGCTGAGTAATACAACAAATTGCAGATGGACAGCTAAGGTATTTAAAAAGTAATCTGAGAAGTTAAATGCACTTAAAACTATTCCTAGAACAATTATTTGCAGGACAGAAGAAAAGAAAAAATAAAATTCATCTTGTTGTTTGCAGGACAGAAGAAAAGAAAAAATAAAATTCATCTTGTTTTAACAACATGAAAGAGAAAAACAAAAAGGAGTACTCTAGGAACAGGTCACAGTCTGTAAAAGTGCAAGAGGCAAGAGAAGTTTATAGAGGTAAGATTTCACTCAGCAAAACAATCACCTAAGCTTTATTCAGCATTCTAGACAAAATACGTGAAACGTTGAATGCCAACGTTTGAATACAATCGCAATATTAAAACTTCTATGTTATCAATATTAAAACTTGTATGTTATTAAATGGAAATTCAGTTAAAAGAACACAAAACAGATACTAAACACTTCAATCAGATGAAGATACGAGGCATGTGCTCAAAGAGCTCAGTTTGAAGTCCCATTCACACACTGAAATCCATGCAGGCAGACAAGAAAAAGTCTTAATGACTGATAAACCTGATCAGCACTTAAATAATCAAAAAACTACAGGAAATGGGGCTGAGATCCTACAGATCACTTCCTGGTATCGTAACAGGTTGTTAAACTCCACTAGGGGTTAGTTTATAAACTTACAGCTGCCCATCTTACAACGTGCGAGAGACTCATTTCTGTTAAAACTTCTACAGGTAAGCTGCAAGAAAAGGGTTTCCCACGAAATTTGCCCACAACAGGCTACTACTACACTCTTACAGTAATTCAGAAGCCATATGGCAATTCCAATTAACTGCCTAATGGAACAAGAAGAACAAGTTCAGTTGTAGGGGTTTCTTAAAGGTTAAAAATACATTAAGAAAAAAATAAACATCCACAAAGCAGTGAGCATTCTGCAATGAAAATATGTACTTTAAGCCCAATGCTTGCTGGATGTAACAGCTCAGAGAAGACCACCTGGAAAAAGGCAGTGAACAGACTTCAGAAGGAAAGCACAAGTCCTTATGGTATCAAAGTTGCAGCATTACACTTAAACAAGGTGTAGTTTAACCTGATTAGAAAAGAACACATGGTTATCAGGAAACTTCAGTTGCAGAAATTTAAGTCCTTTCTGATGACTGACAGCACTCTCCAGTTTGCCAAGTTAGTCCCTAACCCTAACAATGTATCTGCATGTCTGGATCCATCCTGATTTCAAGGAGGCTCCCAATAACTACTGCACGTAAGACAACTTGCAAAATGGACCCTTATCTAGATCAAGGGGTTTTGATCCACAAACTTCTCTGGACATTAAAGGGTAGCTCAACCTGAGTCACTTCCTACCATCTGCGAAAAACCATTTATCCAGTATGTGTAATGATGCAAATTATTTCTCAATACATGCTCATACTTAGGCTAATAATGTAAAATAAGAGAGACCAATCATTCTGCAGAAAAATATGCTATTTTAGAAAGCATTTCCAGCTCCTTTTCACTACTTAACAGTACCAGTCACACTCCCACAAGCCTTCACAGATGAAAGGTGAGACAACTTCACACAGCTTGCCAGCATTAACCCTGTTATTACCTCCATCAGTAGAGCTACACACAAATTACTTCATATTACACCCTTACGCAGATTTTTAATCACATTGTCCTGACATATGGTTACAGCAGCAGTTTAGCTCCTATCTGTCATCACCACAAGGAAAACATTCCCATTTCAGGGTAGAAAGAGTACGAGTAGTTATGCTGCCATAGCAGTTTCCAAGCTTTTCACTGGCAGCTACTCAGAGGTGATCTCCTGGCTGGGCTCATGGGTGCCGTATTCCCTGCTTGGGGCCACAAGCCCTCCTGTGTTGTTTAATCCCTTGTCCACGCTGGTTTCTGCAGCACAGGAGAGATGGACCTGAAGCAGAGAGCTAAAATCTTAGACAATTTTGTTTGGAAGGTGGGGGAAGAGAAATAGTAAGAGGGGTTAAGCAAGAAACAAAACATTTTGCAGATGGTTTAGGGCCAGCCTACTAATCATCCAAACAAGGCAGATATAGATACTCAAGCCCATGAACACCTCATTAGTGCATAAATAAAAGAGCACCCGATGTCCTGCTCCCTCCAGATTTCCTTCAAACCTGCCTTCTCTTCCCACCCCAAAACCTTTCGATCTCTTTATAAAAAGGGAAATGAGATTTTTTTTTAATTAACTAAAAGACAATGAGGAAATCCATAGAAATACTTTACAAAAAAAAGATAAATAGTAAGAATTACTATTGGCACTGCATTTTCCACACTTCCATAACCACAATCACGCGAGTATATTTACTACAATGTTTTCAAAGTGGCAAGTGGCTGTTTATGTGCCCTACAGCCAATGGACCAGAGCACTTCATAAACACCCTTTTGCATTATTGGGAATCTTACCCCTCTGAAGACTACACCAAAACTCATGGGGTTTTTGTTTGCTTTTTTAAAGGTGAATTGAAGTTCTATTACTCATAATACTTATATTTTTAAATACATTTAGCCACATTCAACCTTCACAAATATTTCATTATTCACAGTAAACAATGTGAAAAGGCTGTATCCATCCCTTTATTTATGGGTTAAAAACCAGAATCACTGAGTTGAGTCATCAGCCCAAGCAAAGTCTGAGCCACCAGGGCAATGCATGCTCCGGAACCTGTCACCTGCAAACACTGATGGGATAAGACAGCAATAGCATCTCTCGGCAATTTCGCTGTTATAAGAAGGTGCTTACCTAGCTCGGTTTTGACATGGGTTGAATTAACACCTTATTATATTTACTGCTTGTTTTTCCATGTTTTCATAGGCAGACAACACCACAGTTGCACAACACATTGGCTATTTAATCTGTAGTTGGGCTCATATTGTGTCTGTTCCTCCCTCATTAGTTACAGCAATAGTCACCCAGCCTTCTCTAGTGTTCTGCGAGATCAAATTATCGCTCATTATTTCCTCCTAATTACAGAGGAAGAACCTCAGATCAACAGCAAAACAAGCATCCCTGAAAACACCCATATCCTTCCAGCACAGATCCCCAGTTTCACTTCCCAGTACAGCTCCTTCTCTCTTGCTTCAGTCACCTCCCGGAACAGTTAAACTGGAAATAATTTTTGATAGAAGAGTGCCGTTGAAAGAACTACCTGTGTGTGCAAAGCTACAGCAAGGCAGGCTGTATCGCCCGGGGGAGGATGGCAGAGAACATTTTAAAGCACTCTCAGCTGGGACTAAGCAGTTATCAAACTTGCTGGGATTTTCTGTACATATTCCAGTCTCTCGGAACAACATCTTATGGATTTCACGGGGCATCCCTGCGGATAAAACCAGGTATTTAGAGGCAGGCGTACTTTTTAATGAAACTAAGTATTTTATGTCATCGCCTTTGTGTATGCTGTCCTGAAAACCAATCAAAGCTGCTGTGCTACGCATTCATCCAACTACAGCTGACCCAAAAATGGTGTAGTTTTAAAATTCATGTTAAAACTCTGATAGGAGATGGTCCTCCTGTCCCTTTTCAAAGTGTTAAAACAGAGACACCCCCCAGAGCAGGACAGCGGCGAACAACTCCTGAAACTCTCCCAAGCCGCGGACGGGAACACCGACCCCCGAGAGCTCCTGATCCCTCTGAACCACAAACAACATGGACACCATCTTCCTCCGGGAGCCCGGGCACTCGGAAACACAGCCACCTCCACACCCCCCTCCAAAAGCAGCACAGGCGGGCCCGTTTCAAGCCAACTTTAAGAACTTCATACCATTAAAAACAAACAACAAAAAAAGCAGGATTCAGAGGAGGTGCTTGTTTACCCCGCGGGGAGTGGAGCAGCCCCGTGTTCCCCCCAAGGGGGGCGAAGGGAGAGGATCGCGGGCGCTGTGGGCCCCCCTTCGCCCCCTCCCCAGCCCCGCGGCGGTGCTACCGGGGCCCCACGGCCCCCCTTCCCCCCGCGCTGGCCCTGCTCCAGCGGGCCCGTCTAACAAGTTGATCCCGGCATGAAAGAGGAGGAAAAAGAAAAGCTAAGGGGAGGGGGGAAAAAAAAAAAGAAAAAAAAAAGAAAAAGAAAAGCCGGGAGGGGGAGGGGAAGCCCCTGGGCGGAGGGAGGGAAGGAGGAAAGGCCGGAGATAAGGAGGGTCGCCCTCCCGCCCCGCTCCACGTCCGCAGGCTCCATTTTCCCTCCCGCTGCCCCGCTGCAACTTTCCAGCGCCACCCACCGAGCCGAGCCCCCACGGCCCGGCTCCGGTTCCCCCCCGGGACTCACCGGCATCATCTTGGAGCCGAACCGCATGGGGGCGGCCGGTGCCGGCCCCGCCGCCCGGAGCGGGAGACCGGCGACCCGGGAGGCGGAGGGGCCTGCGCTGCCGCCGGGACGCGCGGGGAGACCTGTTGCGGGAGGCGCCCGCCTCGGCCCGGCCTCGCCGCTTTTGTTCCCGCCGTGTCCCGCTCTCCCGTGGCCCCCGGCTCGCTCCGAAACTAACCCCGGCCCGGCGAGGAGGAGCCGCCGCGCCCCGCCCGCCGCCCACCCCCGGGAGGGGCCGGCGCGGCTCCCGGGGGCCACGGCCCGCCTCCCACCGCCCGCTGGTTTCCCTCCTCCCGTGGGCCAGCGTGCGGGGTACCCGTTTCAATCGCAGGTACTTTGCCAGCAGCACTTCACACGCTCAGGGAAAGCTTGGAAGCAAAGTATGGGAAATCAGCACCGTTACAGGGCTCTCTCTGCAGGAAAACCAGCTCCATCTGTTTTTCCAACTCCTATTAAAATCTTTGCGGTAATTAAAAAGGATAAAAGGGAAGAGGATTAGAAGTTCCCCGATGAAGGGAGAACAAAACCCAGACCCCATTTGTAAATAAACATCTCTTTTTCTAAAGCAGTAAAGAGACTTTACCAGCACTTGTAAAAGCCCCGGGAGCTCCCGTGCAATAGCCCAGTGTTGTTCAGCCCAATGCTGCTGCAGCTGGGGGGGCTACGAAAAGATCAAGCTATTTTTACAGTTGTCTAATTACAGCAAAGAAAAACAAAAGACATTTTTATTTTTTGCTACAGCGCTTTGAAACACAGGAATATTTAAAACATGTCCCAGAAGTGTCTCGCAGCTGTTTCAAACCCGCCGTACCACGCCTCCCCGGCTCACACCTCCGGCAGCGCTTCGCTCTCGGAAGAACCACCCGCAGAGGGGGCGGGCAGGCACGGGGCCCAGCCGTGTCCCCACGGCCGTGACCAGCTTTCACTCCCCCCAACACCCCCCTTCATTTTCTTCCAAGCGAGGCGGCAGAGCCCCGTCACACCCGCGGCGCCCTCGGGGGTACGAGGCCCCCCGCCGCCGGGGACCGTGACCACCGCCCTCGCCCTCCACCCGTCCCCGCCCCGCCGGCAGCGCCGGCCAATGAGGAGGCGCCGGCGGCGGTATGACATCACCTCCCCCGATGCCTATTGGGCATCTGGCGAACACAGCGCGCCCTCTGCCGGCAACACCGTGGCATCACGTCTCCGCCCCGTAACCCTCGGCGCCCCGCGGCCGCTCCCGTCCTTGCAGCCCCGCGGGCAGCGGCTCTCCCGGGGAAAACCCGCGGCTCCGAGCAGCGCCAGCCGCCGACGGTTTGCCTCTAGGCGGCTGGTTTCCCTCCAGGACGGGAAACGCCAGTCCTCAACCGTGAGCAGAGCCCAGCACCGGTCGTTGCTCCCGCCACGGGTGCGTTCCTCAACCACTGCCCATACATTCCCCATGGAGTGTATGCTGTACGTACCGGCTTTTTCCCGTGGCCCCGATTCACCTACAGCTCGGTTCTGCACGGCCCGGACAATATTAATCACCGGACCCACAGAAAGTTTATAATCTCAGTTTTCATGGGGTAGTTTTTGTTTGGCTTTTTTTTTTTTTTAACTCAAACTTTGAATTTATTTTACAAGATACAAATCACAGAATCACAGAATGTTAGGGATTGAAAGGGACCACGAAAGATCATCTAGTCCAATCCCCCTGCCGGAGCAGGAACACCTAGATCAGATCACACAGGAACGCATCCATGTGGGCTTTGAATGTCTCCAGAGAAGGAGACTCCACAACCTCTCTGGGCAGCCTGTTCCAGTGCTCTGTCACCCTCACTGTAAAGAAGTTTTTTCTCATATTCAAGTGGAACCTCCTATGGTCCAGCTTGAACCCATTGCCCCTTGTCCTATCACTGGATGTCACAGAGAAGAGCCTGGCTCCATCCTCCTGACACTCACCCTTCACATATTTATAAACATTGATTAGGTCACCCCTCAGTCTCCTCTTTACCAAGCTAAAGAGACCCAGCTCCCTCAGCCTTTCCTCGTAAGGGAGATGCTCCATTCCCTTAATCATCTTCGTGGCTCTGCGCTGGACTCCTTCCAGCAGTTCCCTGTCCTTCCTGAACTGAGGGGCCCAGAACTGGACACAATATTCCAGATGCGGTCTCACCAGGGCAGAGTAGAGGGGGAGGAGAACCTCTCTCGACCTACTGACCACCCCCCTTCTGATACACCCCAGGATGCCATTGGCCTTCTTGGCCACGAGGACACAGTGCTGGTTCATGGTCATCCTGCTGTCCACCAGGACCCCCAGGTCTCTCTCCCCTACACTACTCTCCAACAGGTCAGTACCCAACTTATACTGGAACCTGGTGTTTTTCTTGCCCAGATGCAAGACTCTACACTTGCTCTTGTTCAATTGCATTAAATTTTTCCCCGCCCAAATCTCCAGCCTGTCTAGGTCTCTCTGGATGGAAGCACAGCCTTCTGGCGTGTCAGCCACTCCTCCCAGTTTCGTATCATCAGCAAAAGTTGCTGAGGGTGCACTCTATTCCCTCATCCAAGTCGTTGATGAATATATTGAACAGCACAGGTCCCAATACCGAACCCTGGAGGACTCCACTAGATACAGGCCTCCAACTAGACTCCATCCCTTTCACCACAACTCTCTGGCTTCTTTTCTCCAGCCAGTTCACAATCCATCTCACTACCCGATCATCCAGATCACACTTCCTCAGTTTAGTCACAAGGATACTGTGGGAGATGGTGTCAAATGCTTTTCTGAAATCGAGATAGACCACATCTACTGCTTTGCCATCATCTATCCACTTGCTAATATCCTCATAAAAGGCTATCAGGTTGGTCAAGCATGACTTCCCCTTGGTGAAGCCATGTTGACTGACTCTAATGACCTTCTTATCCCTGATATGCCTAGAGACAGCATCAAGAATAAGTTGTTCCATCACCTTTCCAGGGATGGAGGTGAGGCTGACCGGTCTATAGTTACCAGGGTCCTCCTTCTTGCCCTTTTTGAAGACTGGTGTGACATCCGGTCCTCAGGCACCTCCCCTATTTCCCACGACTTGCCAAAGATGATGGAGAGTGGTCTAGCAATGACTTCTGCCATCTGTCACAGGCCAGAGCAGGCAGCAATGGAAAACTGAAATTCTGTTGCAAGTATCTGGCTGGTAAAGGATAAAATAAGGGGTATGATCTTTTAATGTAAGCCCCAAATCCAGGTGCAAATTATTTCTAATAATAATTTGTGTCTTAGAATAATAATTTCTAAGCCTGTAAAATAAACCTGGAAATGTTCAGATTAAAAAAAAAAATCAACTAGAAAAGAGGTTTCAGACGCGTGTATGTGTGTGGTACCTATATTTTGCTAGTGCAGGTCAATCCACAGAAGTCTCTGTTGGCAAAACTTCTAATTTCTACATCTTCCACACAAAACTACAACCCCATCCCTGCTAAGGAAATGAAGCTTCAAGGGGTACATGTATTTTTTTCAATTTTTTTGCCCAGGCTCTGACTCATACGCTGTGGTGGAGGCTCTCAGTGCCATCTGGCCACACACTTCAGATCACAGCTTTCCTCCAACAGAGGAGGTAACACTTGCCAGGTTTGCAGGTAAAGCAGGGTCAAAACCACTTGCACCTGTGCATACATCCACAGCATTTCTTACCTCCCCTACGGACTTCTTACTTGCCTATAGCATCCCACATTTCTGCCTCTTGCAGCAATTCAGACATGATTTCACTAGATAAGCACGACATGAATTTCCCACAACAGGTTATTAATTACACAAAAGATTTTTTGGTCTTATGAGCAGGGTTCCCCCCACAGTGGGAAGAAACACGTGAGGGTTTCCAACCATGGGTTCAACCTCCAGAGTGTCAACAGTTGGAGATAACCAAGTCACGTACAGGAGAACTGGCAACAGTTCTCAGTCCTGCATACACAGAGCTATCACAAAAAGGAAAAGAAGATGAGATCCGCAAGATCTGGAGCCAACAGCACAGACAGCTGAAGCTCTACACCTCTCCCCTGCTTCCCACTACTCTTGGCGGCCTGTCCAGAGCACACTGCAGTTGACTAAGACCCCACGCAGTTCCCTAGAAGCACTCACAGCAAGGGTCCAGGGGAAGTTCATACTCATGGAATTGCTTGAGAAGCATCCAAGAAAAGGAAAAAAAAAAAAACACCAAACAAAAATGTAGCAGAATCGTTCTGCTTCTTTCTATGAGAGATCTACTTGATCTGAACCCAGAACCTTGTAGTAGCAGAAAGATATTACAGACCAGAGTGGTAATGATCGTCAGTAGAAATCAACAGCATCTTCTTTTCTTGACACTACTCTTGTCATACACACGGATTGGGGTGCAAGGGCTCTGGGAAGACACTGCTGTTATTTCACACCTTCAGCACACCACTTAAAATTCCAAAACTCAGTTAATTCCTTCAGTGCTGTATCTAAGCAATTTTAACAGTAACTTGTCATCCTCTTCTCTACTAGCCTGCCTAAAACTGCCTCCAGCCTGGCCAAGTCTTTTACAGTCCTGACACAATTAGAAGGATTATCAGGCAGCATCTCTTTTGCAACACTTTGTAATAACTAAAAAAAAGCCATATCTGCCAGTCATTTATATCTTAATAACCCCTTTAATTCTTCAGCAAAAAGATGGTGAAGCTGAGTCTTAGGCTGTTTCTAAGACAGTAATTTCAGAGAAAGTTTCTCAGAAACCAACACAACAGCATCAATCTAAGAGGAGCAAGAGGCCAGCTACTATAGATTTTCTGGCCACTGCCACCTACTGTTAAAAACTCCACCAGGTCAAACTTTTGAGCTCTAGTTTCTGAGGGATACAGTTAAACAGAGCAGAAAGAAGGGAAGCTTTGGAATTGAGATTGCTGGGGAGAAAGAAAACTAAAAAAAAAAAAAGGAACATACCAAGAGAATTGCTCACCTAAACTCAGCGGGCTGGGGCACAGCACAGCAGCTTCACAAGTCTGGATTCTTTCAGGCAATGTGGAACTTCTGGTATCTAATTTATACAGCTTAGTCTCCAGCTCAAGATAAGGCTTTTCCAGACAGTGATTCAAAGCAAAGTCTTCAAATTACCTCAAAAAGAAAAAAAGTACAGGAAAAAAACTGATGGTTCATTCATTCAGCACCTTCATGCAGTTCCACCAATCCACCAGCTGTCCTCTAACAGTTGTTAAAATAAATACTAAAAATACAACATTAAATAGTGATAATTAATTTGTTTTAAAAATAGGAGATTATAGACTTTACAGTAGAAATAGTTTTGGGGAAAACATACAACAACAACAACAACAACTGAGCCTATCCACCAAATAAAAAAAAAATGTAGTTCACTAGTACTTAAGCCTGAAGCTGAGTTTCACTAAACCCTTAAAGTAACCTGCTAACCACACTTGCTAGGACATCCCACATTATCCCAGTGGCTGCTTTCAAAGCAAAAGCCTCTGCTCTATGCCAAATTCAAAAGACTACAACAAGAACCATTTAGCAAGTATAAATTTTAAATTAAGACACTGGCTTGCTACAACTTCCTTTAAATGTAAAGGTTTTCTCAGGCATTGAGGAGTGATATAACAGACATACCTTTCTCCGGGTGATAAGCTACTTCTCTCAAAAGCATCTGAGTCTGGCAACTGAAATAACTCTCTTCAGCTGTAATCCCCTCCAGGGAGTTTATCACATTAATGCATGCTTAATGAACAACATCATCAGGCCCCTATTAGGATGGTTTGTGCTTCATTGAAAGGTATGTTTGTTGTCAGGTGAATTCCATTTTGGCTGTGGCATATACTTCCTTATTCACACACAGGTGATATTGATTTAACATCTAAACAAACACAGGTATTCTGAGACATTCCTGTGCCAAACCTCAAACAAAAAGTAAATTTGCCCAATAGGAGGAACAGCTGAGTTACATTTACTTCAGTCAGAAGCAGGAGAGCCAGACTCTTGCCTTGTGAAAGCACTTCCTTCTGCACAAAGTGAATATAAACTTTGCTGGTTACTGTATAAATGAACTGGTAATGCACATAAGCAACTACATGAGACAACAGAGGTTTAGGTCCAGACTCTGTAACCTTTAAAAAAAGTTAATTAAAAATATTTCTTACTTAACTTTCATCCCCTCTGTACGCTAATCACCTTATCTAAGTTATGAGAGTCACACACACACCCACGCACAGTACGTACTCAATCACATTACTCAGTAAGCTAATAATTATACAGAGCCAGCAGCACCCAGAAACCAGCAGCACTCAGAAACTACTTTAGAAATTTGCATCCATTTTACTGCAACCTATTCAGCTCTTAAACTGGTAATTCAACAACAATTTCACATGGCGATTCTATAAAAGTAGAAAGTGACATTAATGCCACCATACACAAGCCTCACTCACAGGAACCAAGAGTCTTCAATTTCTTCCAGATCAACCAAGAATGATTTAAGTCCAGTAAACTACACTTCAACTTCTCAAGTTATTTGCTAGAAAAAAAATCCAATTTCCTCACTCAAAATTATTTTCTCTGTAATTTAAATTCAGATTTTTTTTCCACAGGTAATTAAACAGGAATTGACATCAGACAGCTAAAGCAAGTCTGCTCTGTGTCTTAAAGAGAAAACAAATAAACTTCCTTTTCTATTAGTCCCCAGAATTTGTGCAAAAAGTGTAAACTGGCACAAATTAGTGCTTTGTACAGATCATGCACAGCTGACATTCTTCTCAATAACTAAATCATATTCACTAGACTCCTGTGGATCCCTGTCAATTTCTATCACAGCACAGATCCTGACAGAAGACCCTCAGTCACAAAACGTCTGTTTAAGGCAATTACAGCAATAGGAGAAAGCTCTGTCTGCCTGCAGCCACTCGCCCAGCCCCATAAGGGAGTTGGTCAGCGAGGAAGAACAAGGAAGGAACTAAAAATTATGCTCATTAAGCACATATGTATCCAGCTGTTGCAAACAGGAATTCTGTGATCAAAATCTCAATCCTTACCTTAAGACAGTGATCGGCCATACAGTGATGCTGAACCTTCATCCTAGCTGGATGTTTAGAGAATGTGGAGAGTTAAATTAACGCTGCCATTGCACTGTTGCCTCGTCCCTATTTCTCAGCAGCCAAGCAGCCAGCCTTAGCTCATGCTAGCAGTCCCTCTGGAATCAAAAAAATCAGAAGGACTTCAGAAACTTATTTCAGGATCAGGCTCTTTTTCATAAAGTGACTGTAGAACTGAGCAGACTACATCTTTGTTAACATATTCTCCTGGTCAATTTATGTATTTTCTTTGCACATTCTCACACAGAACTATAGTCCTGTGCCTCAGCAAACAAAACTCTGCTTCAGGTAACCCTGGCAGACACAGGGACATGGTACATAAGCAACAACAAACACTTTGTGAGCTGTCTTTTTCTTATACAGCAACATTATTAGTGCAGTTTGTCATGTCAGTGATGTTTCACTGAGCTGAACTGAAGAGACACAAAGTGACATTACTGATGTCTTCACTGAATTATTTTTATCATAGTGTAAATACTCAGTAATAGATGAAAATCAAAATAATTCCTTGGAACTTAACATCAAAACCGAGTGCCTCCTAATGGTGGAAACTGATTGTCCATCCTAGGGCTTGTGAACGTCCTACAAGAAAATAATACAGAGTATTAGCAAAAGTCATGTAATCTAATTAAAACCTCCTTTTTGTTTATATAAGCATTTTCACTGAGCTTATTTCTGAGCACAGCTGCGTGAGGATACATAACCTGAGCAAGATAACATGCTATCCAGTACCTCATTCTGCAGTCCTCCTTCAGGGAAGGTATTTTGACTCCAAGAAAACAGAAAGGTTATTAGTCTGAAACCTTGTCCTTTTTATCCCCGAAGTACATCAGTTTACCTAATTAATATACTATAATTAATATACTACATGTATACAAACCCCAACTTTCTTGTTGGATTTGAAAAGACTTTTAGTTAAATCTTTCCTTAAAATTTAAACCAGAAAACCATGCTTCCTTCCAATTTAGTACCTCTGAAAAAAAACATTAATATACATAAAGTGAGCAACCTGCCACCATCCCAGAGAAGAAAACGCGGCATGTGGAAAGACATTTTCTATTTTTCTATTGATTACACTAACTTAATAAAACAAATCTGTTCTCCTCCCACCCAACTTCTGCTCTTATTCTCAGTTTTTGAGCACATTACTCCTCTTTGCTCCTGTATTCCTCATTAACATCACAGTTCTTGACCTAGTTACGCACCTTTCTTCACCTCCAACTCCTGCTGCTAGATTTCTTTCCCCCATCCCTGTCTTCCCAGATGTCTGCTTGTTAGCTCCTGCTTCTCACTCTCTTTCTCCCCTTCCCTGAACTTCTCCTTTCTCACATTTGATATTTTAAACTTTCCTTGTATTTGAGCCAGGCTCCTTCCTCTTCATCATGCTTCTCGGCACTGCTTTTCACCACACAAAGCCCAAACAAAATATTCTATGTACTTTCAGTAACATTTCCCAGTCCCTGCTGTCCTCAACACACCACACTTGAATCAGTTGAGAACACAATATATACATATACATTTTTTTAAGAACATAGTAAACTGTGAGAGGCAGAATCTGCTCAGTATAGACATAGGTAAGAATTTCATTGTCAAATTTTAAGACAAGTAATGAGCTTTTACAAAGACTTATGACATCAAAAAAGTTTGCAGATTACTACAAAGAAAGCAAAACAGATATCTCACCAAGTGGCTCTCCTCTTAAACCTCATATTTCTAGCCCAAAGTACAGAGCCCTCAAAATTTCACCCCCTCAAAAAAAAGGGGGGCAAAACAATACATTTCCCCCTAATATCTTCTTTGTGAGTCATGTAGATGTTCCCCAGAAAATTCAGTCCAACTATACTCATAATTCTAACATGGCATAAGCAAAAATGAGGCTATTTCAATTTTTTTTTTAAATCTTACAAGCACTGCAGAAATCTAAATGAGCAGTAACCCAAATAAGGCAAACGAAGTATGGAACCTGAATGAACTGTAAAATACTGACAACAGAGTTTCCATGTTACTCGACATGCAATAGACTCTACTTAACTCTATATCATCTCTTTCAGGAACTGTTATCAAGTTATCTGGCTTCACACTATCCCAGTAGTAACTGAAAAGTTAAGCCCCTAGAGAGTCTGTGATGGAGATTTTGTGAAAGTGCGTGCAGTCTGCATTTTTGCAAATTAGTGTGAAGTGATGCATGTTCAGACAAATGACACAAGATTCATTGCGGAAGGATGTGAATCGAAACCTGGAAGGCAGCAGAATTAGGTTACTTACTGAAGTGAACTTATTAACTCTAGAGATATTTATATAGTTGTAGTTAATAACATAAAATACTTTGTGAATATTATTACTATATTCTACTTAGTAATACAATAAACATACAGAACATACGGCTTGTATTTCTTAAACATAAAGCTGTAGCTAAAAACTCCAATTGTTCAAATTATATGACAAAACAAAAGAGCATTCTTGACACTATTTTAAATTATATATGCTTAGGTAGGATGAAAAAACCACTTGCTTTTAAAGCATTAATGACCTGCCAGCCCAAACTTTGCATGCCAAGTCACAAGTTTATAAAGAATTCTCCTGAGTGTGCTTTAAACTGCTGAGTGTGCATGTGAAAAGAGATCAGGTCCTAAAATCATGCACAAGAATAAAACCCTTGTTCCAAGATAGCCAGATCATTTTACAGCAGCATTGATGAGTTGAGGGGCGGGGGGAGCAAAACACTTCCAAATCCGTACAAGGCACACAGTGTTCTGCTCCCAAAAAGGAAATATTAATTTCAGCGCACATTTTTGGAGTTCCATTTGGATGACACACATAAAGGCTTACCCTTGCATTTGCCCTACTCTCAAGTTAATACTTTTCCCATTGCAAATTTTTCCTGCTGGATTTCCAAGGAGAGAGGGAAGTTGCAGAGGAAATAAACGGGTTTAAGATAAACCTTCAAAGAAGAGAAGCATGGCTGGAAAAAGTGTACAGGGATGATGCAGGCAGGTGATGCTTTAGTCCTGTAATATTTTAATCTGTAGTACCTTGGTACAGTTACTTCAATGCGTGGACCCATTCCCTCCAGACATTTTATGGCCTTTTCCCATACACTTTGCTACTGTTGCTTCTGGCATGCACCTACTGATTTTCTTTGGCAAGCCAGTCTTCAGCAGCACCAGTTCCCCAGTCAAACATGCCTGCTCAATACTACTAACATGAAAAAAGCAGCAGCAGCTGAAAGCAGAGAGGAGACTGGCACCATAGTTTTCAATGGCTATGTCAAGATCTGTCAGGGTAAAATAACTGTGAAACTACGTAAGTGTCAGTGACCACACTCAGAAGCACCAGGGAATGTCCCATCCCCTTGCTGCTCCAGCTATTACATCCAAGGAACCTCCCTAATATACGGGATTAAAGTCAAATAAAGGAGCAGAGTTTATTTTATTCAGGGTGTAGGAGGCAAACCTCAATAATGTCTGCTTCCAAGCAGTAGTTTGCAGGCAGCTGTAGTTTTTACCAGCTGGCTCTGACCCCAAAAGACCAACAGCAGACCTTGCACACCCATTGCCTTCCGGCTGCTGGGGCCAGGTTGAACACAAAAGGGGGTGCTCACCTGTCTATACGTAGAAGGGAAAGCCCTGGATTACATTTCTAAGAAGTATGCAGTTGCGTCCCATGGAGGTTTTGTTTTCTGTCCTGTAGCTGCCTCACTGAAATTCAACCATATTTTCCTTGGGGGGGGAGGCTGTGCAGCCAGCATGCGAGGGAGCACTGCCATACTCCTGAGCAACAGCAGTGATGAAGCGCTTGGACATCCTCACACAGCTTCCTCAGAAGGGGGCACAGAGAGGGAAGCGCTGGTCTCTCCTCTCTGGTGTCTGGCTGCAGCGCGCGAGGGCACGGTGTAAAGCTGCCTCAGGACAAGTTCAAGTTGGACACTAGGGAAAAGCTCCTCACAGAGTGGTTCGGCATGGGAATGGGCTCCCCGGGAAGGAGCCCCAGCCTCAAGCCAGTCGGCAGTCAAGCAGTGTTTGCATGTATATAGATAACGGTTTTAGGTTGCCCCGTGTGGAGCAGGCCTGGATGACCCTTGCAGGTCCCTTCCAGCTCAGGCCAGCCTCCGTTCCTGCGAGCTCCCGCAGCCTCCTGACCACCTTACTCTTGCGTCTCTTCTTCCACAGGGCAGGAAGAAAAGAGTCCTGTAGCTTCACAACGACCCACGTTAAGACCAGCCTGCAAAAACCCAGCTGTGCCGGTCCAGGGAGCTCAGGGTGCCATTTCCAACCCCACCTCAGGTACAGAACGCAACCAGGCATGCGGTGGCATCTCCCCGGGTGCCCCAACACCCCTTATCAACCTTGCTCGTGCTTTTATCCCCCTGCGCTCACTCGCAGCGAGCCTCAAGCTTTCACCGGACACGGCACAACGCATTTATTTCCAGCCGCTTGTTTCAAGTCTGCCCCAGCACTCGGTGGGGAACGTCGAGCAGCCTCCACCGCGCCTCGCCGCGTTCCCCCAGCCGCCAGAAGGGCCTCGCGGCCCGCAGTCCTGCTGCAGGCGCCTGTGGGTGCGCTCCCCGCGCGCAGCCCGAGACAGCAGGCTGGAGGCCTGGGCCGCTACCAGGGGCGAGCCGCCGAGGAACAGCCAAAGGCCGCCCCCGAGCGGCTGGGCGTACGAACGGGGGCGGAAGTATCGTCATCGGAAAGCTCCCTCCCCTCCCTTAGCGGAGGAAGAATAGTTTTCAAGATGGCGGCGCCGGAGGAGCGGCTCCTGTCGGAGGGGGAAGGCGGCGCCCTGGGCTCGGCGCGGCTCTCCCCGCCCCCGGTTTCGGAGTCTGCCGAGGCTCTGGCGCCTTTGGAGCCGCCGCCTCAGAGCAACACGCTCATGGGACTGCCTATCGTGGCCATCGAGAGCATCCTCAGCTTCCTGTCCTACGACGAGACGAGCCAGCTCCGCCTGGTAGGGGCCGGGGAGGGAAGGTGGTGGGGCGGGCGAGGAGCCCCGCTGCGGCCGGGGCCTGGGTCCGGGCCCTTCGGGGGTAGCCCGCCTCGCTGGCCGGGCCCCGGGGCGGGAGCAGCGCTGGGAGGAGGTGGGGAGGTGGCGGCGGCCCCGGCCGCCCCCGTCGGGCTGCTGCTCCCGCTGGGGAAGGGGCGGGACGGGGTGGGATGGGGCTTTCTCCCGTCTCCCCACCCGCCCCCGAGCCTCGGGTAGGGACGTGTAGGTGTGCGGCTCCATACACGCGTTCCTGGGGGACTTTCACCATCTCTTCTTTCATTCCGTTTGTCCTCTATAAGAAATTGCTGGGCTGCTGGAGGCTTATTTCTCCTAATGATGGCTTTTCTTGGGGGACTAGTCTGTTGTGTCTCATGTGTGTATTTATTTTTACTTACAGAGCTTAAGCCTACAAGTGTAGGAGATGGTGAGCCTGCTGCTCCAAGGACTCTCTACCCTATATAGAAATAAATGTGGGGCAAAAAAAAAAAAGATGTAAGAAATCCTTGTCTGCCTGAAAGGCTGCCTGCTTCTTCCAGTTATAGCAGTAGATCTAATCACAGAATCACACAGAATCACAGAATGTTAGGGATTGGAAGGGACCTCGAAAGATCCTCTAGTCCAATCCCCCTGCCGGAGCAGGAACACCTAGATCAGATCGCACAGGAACGCATCCAGGCGGGCTTTGAATGTCTCCAGAGAAGGAGACTCCACAACCTCTCTGGGCAGCCTGTTCCAGTGCTCTGTCACCCTTACTGTAAAGAAGTTTTTTCTCATATTCAAGTGGAACCTCCTATGGTCCAGCTTGAACCCATTGCCCCTTGTCCTATCACTGGATGTCACAGAGAAGAGCCTGGCTCCATCCTCCTGACACTCACCCTTCACATATTTATAAACATTGATTAGGTCACCCCTCAGTCTC
>WKFP01015553.1:384057-488957 GCA_011057875.1 Pterocles orientalis | reverse complement strand
AGGGTGAGTGTCAGGAGGATGGAGCCAGGCTCTTCTCTGGGACATCCAGTGATAGGACAAGGGGCAATGGGTTCAAGCTGGAACATAGGAGGTTCCACTTGAATATGAGAAAAAACTTCTTTCCAGTGAGGGTGACAGAGCACTGGAACAGGCTGCCCAGAGAGGTTGTGGGGTCTCCTTCTCTGGAGACATTCAAAGCCCGCCTGGATGTGTTCCTGGGTTATCTGATTTAGGTGTTCCTGCTCTGGCAGGGGGATTGGACTAGATGATCTTTCGAGGTCCCTTCCAATCTCTAACATTCTGTGATTCTGTGTGATTCTGTGATTCTGTAATTTAGACTACACGTAACACTAAGCACTCAGTCAATCAGGAAGATTTTGGGCACCTTTCTTAAGGGTGTGAGTACTTCAGATTAGTTGAATTAAGGTATTTAGTATGTGGAAACACTTCAGTATTACAGTGGATGGGATATTTTTGTACAGTAGGTGGAATTAGTTTTAAATGTAGATAAAGCATGTTAAATATTAATACTGCTGAACAGCCCTGGTGTTTCAGAATACTACCCCAACAAAAAAATAGGAATTATGCAAGCGAGCTGCACATCGGAGATACCACTGTTTTGTAAGCTGTGAATATGGAAGTGCACAAAGGAATTGACGAAATCATGATCTAAGGAAGACAGGTACAGCTCAGGTTTGAAACAAGATCTGTGAATATTAGCCTTGTGCTCTATTTATTGATCTTTCCATGTGAGGTTTGTATATGTTGGTATTAATTTTTCATGGGCAGAAAATGGAATTGCACTGGGATGAATGAAAAAGTCAGCTGTTGGATTCAGGTGAAGCATGGCAGGCATTTTTACATTCAGTACAGTAGGGTAGGCTGTCGGCATGAAATGTATTTTTATCTGGAAGAGGTAAGTTCATTTCTGTACACTCTTGATGACTAAAGTCAAATAAACTTAAGTCCTTGATACTCACGTAAATGGAATAAATACTTAAAAGAAACATTGCCTTATTTTTTATACTCAGTATAAACCTAGGGTGTGCAGGAGTTGGGCAAGTGAGCTCGCCACCCATTTTCTTTGTGGGCACTGAGTCATAAGGGCTTTGTTTGTATTTTGATATAACAGCTAATAAGTTTTTTTCAAATTATTTACTTAGTGTATGAGCTTGATAGTGCCTCTGCTCTCTTAGCACAGTTACCGACTCACCAGATAATCCTATTTTGGTCAAGCAGATTCAAGGTTTAGTGTTCACATACAGTCTGTAGTTTTGCCTCCACCTGCACTGCTCCCCTCAGGAAATTTCATATGAATGAAGCTGCCACAGAACTGTCAGGATGTGAAATTTTGTTACAATATGTGAAACCTGATTTGAGGCTCAGCATACTGTGTGAGGGCTCTTGGTGATAGAAGGGCGCTGTTGCAAGATTTTGTACCGAGGATGGCAGGAGAATGCTTTGAGGATGTTGTTGCTAACAGGATATAACGTGGGTAAAATTAGAGAAGTTTTTTTGTAAGCTTCTTGCATATGAGACACTTTAGTCTTGTCTAGCTTTTGCCATTTTTTAGCTAAGCTTCCTTTATTAAAACGCATGATGCAACTGTATTGTCTTACATATGATTCTAAGTCCTTAAAATCTGTTTGCTTCAGGAGACTCTTCAACCATTCTTAATCCTGTGCAAAATACTTGTGTTAGTAGTTTTGGTAATAAGAGTCCAGCACTCCTGTATTGACCTGCCTGAGGCTATAATTCATAGATTGGCAAGACACGTTTCATCCGTCTCTGTCTCTCCTAACCAAAAGGCTTGTTTGTCAAACCTGTTAAGAAGGTGCTTAAGTTGTCCTTCAGTGGTGGATTGATGTTTTATAAATTAATGCATTTTGGACTTAATCTGAATTTGCAATATTTTGTGTGTATGCAAGTGGACTCAAGTGTATATTTACAGCTCTTCAGACAGACATAATGATAATTCTTGCTGTTGCATTTATGTGTTTTGTATGCCTTGTACTTGGCTGGGGGAGTGACTACTCTGCAGCGTGGCTTAAGAGGCTCTTGCTTTAGGTTCTCCAAAAAGAAATTATGCTCTGCTGAGTATAGATTTTATAACCTAGAAGTCAAGTATGGATGTAGTAAAACAAATTTCACACATTGAGCATTATTTCATGAGTTTGAAGAGAGTTGTTGTGATAGATCAAGTGAATAGCTTCTCTGATACATCACAAAAAACACTTCATTGCAAAAAGCTGACCTAGAGCTACAGTACACAGTGGTATGCAAGCGTGACGTAGTATAAGCCCCTGAATATGCCAGAACTTATAGAATGATCTGAAATAATCTTGCCTTTATCAGAAAATCCTAATTGTTCTTAAATGTTTTAGGTAATAGATGAAATTTATCGTGTGCTAAGGTATGTAAACTCTACAAGAGCTCCTCAGAGAGCTCATGAAGTTCTTCAAGAACTAAGGGACATTTCCTCCATGGCTATGGAATATTTTGATGAGAAGATTGTTCCAATACTGAAAAGAAAGATGCCTGGGTCAGATGTATCGGGACGTCTGATAGGAACTGCCCCAGGTATTAATTCCAACATATAGTTAAGTTTTATTTAGTTTTTCTGTAGCAATTCACAGCACTGTGTCTCTTTAAAGCAAGCTCCCTTCCTTAAATGCCAGCTTTATTACATTAATATTGATGATACTTGTTTCTTAAGAATGCTAACTGAAATTTATTTGCTTTGAAATTTAAGGAGCCTTTGTACTACCAAAAGAACAGTCACTTGAATGTATGTTAGAATTGTGCATAATGTGTATTCATTAAACAAACGCTTTTGTGCCACCAATGAATGAGACTTTATCGTTGCACTTGGTTGAAATTTGGCACATGGGATGACAACTTGATGCGATTTATTTTTAGGACCATCAGTAAATGAATTAGCCTAAGCTGTTGTAGTGCATAGAGAGCTACAACATAGTTGCATGTGCTTTTTTTACTTTCCTGGGGCAATAATGTATACATTAACAAGCAAAATACTTAGGGGTAATAGTGAAAAGTCAATTAAAATAAGTCTATAAATAAACAATTAAACTGATCCTTAGTATACTCTGTTAAGACTTTCCAGAACTTCTGTGAACCAAAGTCTAAGGTAGTTCCCTCATATAACAGCCAGAAGAAAGAAGGTCAGTAGAACTGCAGTGTTTTCCCTGTGCTGAACGTCTTCAAACTTTTAAGAACTATGAAATTAACTGTCTGAAAGGATAACTTAATTAAAATTAAAAAATTACATCTTAAGCAAAAATGATAGGCGTAACTGTAGCTGCTTATTGTTTCCGGTATGTCCTGTCCATCCTTTTAGCTGTAAGTGTGTATATACCACCTCTTAATTAAATCCTGTTAATTAGACCTCAGTTCCACTGAGCCTCTCAGTTGAGGAAGTATTGCCCAAAACCATAGTTGATGTCAAGACCAAGGCATTACATGGCATAAAAATGCCTATCTTGTGTTGAGGAAGGAGTATAACCTATCTAATGGCAACCCGTTAGTGTCACATAACTGTAGCTATGCTGGCATCTTAAAGGAAGAAAGAAAAAAAAAAGAGGAGGAAGAGGATGACTGTTCTAGGCTGTTCCAGTCTATTCTGTCTTTGTACCACTTAAAAGTTGCATCTTACTTGCACAGCATTGCTAGAACAGTAAAATGATAGAAAAAAGTGAAAGATATCTTTTATGTCATAAAAAGTGAAAGATATCCCTTATGACAGAAAAAGTGAAAGAAATTAAACAGTAGCTGTTAGTCCCCTTGATTTGCAGGAAGTTTATTAAAATTAACATTCCCAAGCTCAAATTCCAGTATGGTTTTAGTACTTAGAGTGATTCTAAAGAAGCATGGAAAATAAATTCCTTTCTTCTAAAATGTAAGTTAAACTGAAATATCTTCTTAAGCCTTAAACAACAAAATTTTAGAACTTTAGCTGTCTACAGCCAAGACAGCAGAATTGTACTGCTCTATTGAAATAAATGTATTTCATATAACTATTCTGTAATAAGTAATTTATAGACATGTGAGTTTTTGACTTCTAGATAACAACATCTCCATATAATTTTTGATAGAGTGTGGGGGGGCTTATATACAGAAAATTAATTATGAGCTGTTTTCCAGACCACTGAAAATCTAAGTATTTTAAATTAAACTAGTTGTGCTCTGAAATACCATATGCTCATTAGACACTTAAATGACTGTAAATCTGTCTACAACTTGCAACTAGTATTCAGATTCTTGTTTGGGGAGTAGAGTTAAGCAAAATATGAAAACGGGGATACAATTTCTACCTCTGCATGAAAGTTGTAGAGGATTAATCAGAGTTTTATTTGAAGTTCCAGGGCCTTCTGCAGCACTGACAACAATGCAGCTGTTCTCCAAGCAGAACCCTTCGAGACAGGAAGTCACCAAACTCCAGCAGCAAGTGAAAGCGAATGGCACGGGCTTGACAGCACTAAAGCGGGAAATCTCAGAGCTTCGCATCAAAGTGCAAGAGCAACAGAAACAACTCCAAGATCAAGATCAGAAACTGCTAGAGCAAACCCAAATCATAGGTGAACAGAATGCCCGATTGGCTGAGCTTGAACGCAAGCTGCGAGAAGTGATGGAGAGCACAGTAGGAAATTCTTCAGGTTCTGGCTCAAATGAACAATCTCCTAGAAAACGGAGGAAGGTGGTTGAATCCACAGACTGTCCTAGGAAATCTAAACGCCTTCGAAACAGAAAATAACTTGGGAGTAAATGACACCTTCAGGAGAATACACTGCTCTAGTAGCCCAAGCACAGCTGCTTGTTTGGATACTGTGACTAGCTTCATGGTGTCACTTAAGCTGCTGGCTCCTCAAAACACCACTTAGACTTGAACAGTAATTTCCTTTCATTGAGACTTTTCCCCTGCTTTCTGTATGGGTGGGCCTAATGCACAGAATCTTTAAGATTTGCAGTAGATACATACTAACCAGACCTGCTCTGTTATGTTTTGAAGGGTTACTTTTTTTTCTGTGCGAATGTGTTTAAAGTAAACTTATTTGTGTTTATGCATATGTTCACATAAAATCTTAAATAAATGCAGTCTTAACTGACTAAAAAGTTAAGCGTAAAAACAGATGTCCTGTTCACTTGAAGGAAAGATCCGCTTTTAGAATCTTGTTTTAGAGAACTTGACCTTTTTTGTTACAAGTGACCTTGTCTGGAATGTCCAAAAAGTAGTTAATACTTTTTGGGGATCTCTGTAATGAGTAAAACTGACTTCTTAAGCTACAGTATTGGCTATATATTTTTGTAAACTTAAAAGGAAGGGCCTTCTATCCAGTCTTCACATGAACACACCCTGGTTCTAGGTCTCGGGAGCCATATTTATGTTTGCATGGATAGATGCATGTACAGCTTAGCCTGCTAAAAGCACTTGCTGAAATTGTTCTTAACTCTGTGAAAGAGTACAGAGACCTATAAAGCAATTTCTTTGTTCCTCAGCCATAACTTAGCATCTGCTTTCAGCACAACTGCTTTCTTACAATGAGGTGGTCTTATGAACCTAGTTGCAGGAGAGTGTGATTCCAGGCTATCTGCCACTTTTTCACTGCCTGTAAATTGCAGGTATTGTTAGCCAAAGCTGGAGAATTGAGAAGCTGCCTGTGCATCGCTTGATTCATAGGCCAATATCTAATAAGTATCAGACAAATTGTCCCTAAATTAACCAAGCTCAGGGGGACATCATTTGAATGAACTGCTGTATTATGGAGAAACTTAAACTATTTTGTGTGTATGTGTTGGGGGTGGGGTGGGATGGAAATTTCTCTGTAACACTGATGACAATATTCTAGGCTTTCCTTATCCTAAAAGGTTAATCACTTCAGACAAAGCTTTAATTTCTTTTGCACTTCTGTTTTGAGCTTGTAACTGGAAAAGCATGTCTTGCACTGTTCAGTCTCTCTGGTCACTTTAACAACCTCAGAGTTGTGTACAGTGATTTCCCCCCCCCATCTGTATATTTTTGGAACCTTATACAAATACCATTGTCCTTGTTTTTGTTTTAATGTACTAAACTATGTAGCTTTATCATTTGACTTATGTTTTATTTTTTTAATCAGCTGCTGGTTTGGGTTTAGGTGGTACTGAACTTGGTATGGCACTGAAAATGCAAATGCTGCATTTGTAGCTGTTCAAAATCTTGATATGATTACCATTGGTAAAGTGCAAGTTTCTCATACTTTTTTTATGGCTGTTAGCATAGTAGTTGTACTTAAATCACCAAACGAATCAGAGATTCTCTGGTCACATGCTATATAATTGTGGGAAAACTGACATTTTTCCTGAAACTTCAGCTACAATTTTTGCTTCTGAAACATATTAGCTCATATCAGAAGTAATATTGCAAATGCCTAATTGTTGGCAGACACCTAATTTTCAAATAAACTTGTTGAGTAGTTTGAGTCTTTTAAAAAAAGGCATGTTTCTTAAGAAAAGCATCAAGGAAAGGATAAAAGATTATCTGGGGGAAAGGTTAAACTGTTAAAAGAGCATTTGCTATTACTGGTCTTCCATGGCTCGGAAGTTTTTTACTGTCAAAGATCTCTTTTAAGATAGATATCTGCTGTTCAGTTTAAAAATACTAGCATATACTTTATCTTTTAAAAAATAATGTTGAGTCAAAGGGTCAGCGTGATAGCTATAATTACTGTATATCATTTGATACGAATTCATGTGATGGTCTAATTACCAGATATTTGTGGTTAAATACTTATAAACAAGTATAAACCTGTGAATTGCATTTACTGAAAAGGTTCATTCATACATCTCATAATGTCTTCCACTTTAGTTTCTTTATTAATTTCTAAAAGATACAAACAATTTCCCCTTTCTTCACAATATACAAATAGTTTCAGGTCACTGAAGAGTACCATCTATTTATATGTTGGTGAATCTTTAGCTATGCGTAAACTGAGCTGGAAAGAACAACAGCCTATTGTTACACCAAACATTCTCTGTGAATGGTGCCAACTTGTAACCTTCAACTCAAGGAAGTAAGTATCACATGCTGCAAGTTTGCAGGTGTACCCTGATCCTCTGGCCGCTATTGAGTATAGTAAAATTGAACACCCAGACTTAAGGGGCAGAGAGGACAGTTAAAAGCCAGCTCTGAGAAATGCCAGGACAATGGTACACCACTGTTTTGTTGGGGGGAGGGAGACATCAGGTTGCAATACATACCAGTGGTGGAGATAGAACATAGAAAACAGAATTAAATAATAGTTTAGAGAAAATAGCTGGAACATTAACTTCTGACACCATATTGTGTCTTTTTAAATAAAAAAATGATGTATTTTTCAACATATGAGCAAGCTGATAAATAGCCTGAAGTAAAACTAAATCACTTTTCACTATAAATTTCTATGCAAGTTGACACGAGTTAGTATATCAACCTCAAAGTACAGTGTTAGTAGCAATCAGTGATTGTATAATCTGTTCAAGGGGGAACCTCAAACTAATGCAACTAAGATGTATACAAAGTTACATGAAAAATCATTTTATTTGCAGCCAACTATCGGATCGCAGTGTTAAGCTGTAGCGCTTGTAGCAAGGGCTGGAACTGAACAGCTTAGGGTTGAAAGAGAAAGTGATAGTGCCTGTCTTTTATAGTTAGTGCATTGCGGTTGTGGGGCAAGGTTCTGTTAGCAGGGGAGCTACAGGGGTGACTTCGGTGAGAAGCTGCCAGAAGCTTCCCCCATGTCCAACAGAGCTGTGCCAGACAGCTCCAAGGGGGACCTGCTGCTGGCCAAGGCTGAGCCCATGAGCAACAGTGGTAGCATCTCTGGGATAACATATTTAAGAAGGGAAAAAACTGCTGGGGAAACAGCAGCAGAGAGAGGAGTGAGAATATGTGAGAGAAACAACTTGCAGACACCAAGGTTAGTGCAGAAAGGGCAGGAGGTGATCTAGGAGCCAGAGCAGAGATTCCCCTGCAGCCCGTGGTGAGGGAGCAGGCTCCTGGCAGGACTGTGGCCCTGTGGAGAGAGGACCCCGGCTGGAGCAGGTTTGCTGGCCGCACTTGTGACCCCGTGGAGGGACCCACACTGGAGCAGTCTGTGAAGAACTGCAGCCCGCGGGAAGGACTCATGTTGGAGAAGTTCATGGAAGACTGTCTCCTGTGGGAGGGACCCACCCTGGAGCAGGGGAAGAGCGTGAGGAGTCCTCCACCTGAGGCGGAAGGAGCAGCAGAGACAACACGGGATGGACTGACTGCAGCCCCCATTTCTGTCCCCCTGCACCACTTCAGGGGGAGGAGGTAGAGAAACTGGGAAGAGTTGAGCCTGGAAAGAAGGGAGGGGTGGGGGGAAGGTGTTTTTAAGGTTTGATTTGTTATCCTACTCTGCTTTGACTGGTAATAAACTAATTTCCCCAAGTCAAGTCTGTTTTGCCCGTGACAGTAATTGCTGAGTGATCTCTTCCTGTCCTTATCTCAACCCATGAGCCTTTCATTGTATTTTCTCTTCCCTGTACAGCTGAGGAGGGAAGTGACAGAGCAGCTTTGGTGCGCACCTGGCATCCAGCCTGAGTCAACCCATCACAGTTAAGTTTTGTAAAATAGCTTAAAACTACTGAGGCTAGCTTTTCTTCTTTTTGAGCTTTACTTCTAAAAACAGCAGCTTGATTTGTAAACTGCTTGTTTCATATTAAGGTTGGAGATTTTTTACAAATTTGTGTACCTAGTGAACATGGTGAAAATGGTATCAGAAGATACCACAATGGTACTTTTTTTAGGGAATAGCTGTTTGCAACCAGGTCTCGCTCCCTGAATTGAACAACTTGTATGTAAATGCAGTACGAAAGCACCTTCTAAACGAGTCTAATGGATGTAATAGGTGGAAACCCTTGTTAAGCCCTGCTTAACAAGATACATTTTTCAGATTAAAGAACGGATATAGAAACAAATGTTAACTTCTTCAATCCCTGACACTCTCAGCATAGCACATTAAATTAACCACAGTAGTTCATTAATGTTATTAGGATGCCTTCACATAATTTCTTAATGTAAAAGGTAAGACCATACTGAACACAAACTTAGTTGCTCTTATTGAGATCTTCTAACAGTTAATTGTGGGAAGCACTAAGATTGCCTAAGGAATTTTCAAAATCAGTGAAATCCTCTTGAAAATAGGATGACACGGGATGTAGTTAAACATGTCTTCAGACAGGAAAGGACTACCCAATTTCTTGGTGTTCTTGATCATTTTAAGAAGGTAACTGGCAAATTACAATGTGAGATTATTATTTCATTCAGTAAATTCAGTTTAGAGTATTTTATAGTAATGTTTCTACTAGTTGTGAACCAGAGTGACGGTGTGCTCCCCGCCTCCCCAACCTGACCTCTATCTCCTGCAAACCTGTTCAAGCAATAACCTCCAGTGGTGGCCATAAGGGATGTGTCTGGTCATGATGCCTGCATCTGGCTCAGAGCAGATTTGGGGGAGACAGATAACAGCACAATAGCCCAGGGCTGTCTTGCTCAGCAGCTGAGGGCTAGCTGAGTGCACTAACAGAAATACAGCTAGTATGCAAATATGACTACCTGTCAATCGTTTTACTCCATAAATAGTGAAGAGCCCAGGGCTCATCGAGCTCTCCTGCATGGCAGCGGGCTGCAAACCAGGATCTCCCCTTGCACAGGGTTGCGTCTCAAGGTTATTCCTCAAGGTCGAGAGATTGCTTGCTGCAACAGATTCTCAGAAAGTGATTAATAGCGTGCTAAACTGTGAAATCATAGCTAAGTTATGTAAAGGATTGATTGTCCGTATATAATCCTTTAAATGTAAGCTGTTGACCAAGCCTGGGACTAGGACTGGATCCAGCTGCACCTAGGCTCCTCTCTGAGAAGAAGTTCAGAAAGCAAGGGGGGGGTCCTTTCTGAACCTCTTCCTGACAGTTCTGTCTGACCCTGTCCTATGTGCAGTCAATAATCAAGTGTACCTTGCCATTGAATCTTGTTAAATCACCTTTGAACTTTGTTAATTCACTGTATTATAGAACTAAAATATATTGCTGCTTCTCTCTTGTGAGTGAAGTGCAGAACTAACTCCTTCCACAACAACTATTCTGATACTTTCCAATTCCATTCCCCTACTGCTTTGCACCATACCTGGACCAGCTCACTTGTCCATGTGCTCTCACAGTTATGCTTACCAGATCTCACTTTCCTGGTTGGACAGGGATGTGCTGCCAGCTTTGGTTTACATGTAACTGAACACTCCAGGATTTTTGTTCTAGCCTTGTGCCAGCTGAAGATGTGCTAGGTACTGGATCTCTCTGTCTTCTGAAGAAAAAATGTCAGATAAAAAAACCTGTTAGCTTTATATCTGGATTTGTTACATGGGCTACTTAAACCACAAAGACTCTGTGATTAAATAGGAAAACCACTTTGCACCCCAGGACATTTGGGCAATTAAATTTTCCAAATCTTTCCTATTTAATATTTTTCATAGTTTTTTAAGCCTTGTTTGGCTGCTATGGAACATTTAGTTTATAAATCTGTGATCATATATTTAATTACCCTGATGAAATGTTTGACCATTCACAAACCTATATACATTTGCAGACCTGTAAACCTGCCTCTGTGTACTGAACTCTTGATAATGTCTCTCCTCCAATACTCCTGTCAACAGGTGCAACCTTTCTTATTAGCAGCTGCATGCGTTCTTTTGGTAGGATCCTTCCCATGGACGAGAAGGTCTTCAGTGCAATGATGGATAGGAGAGCTAATATTTGAACTAGGACAAGAAGGGAACATTTTCAGAAACATTACGTACAGTGTTTAGAGTGCCATTGACTGAAACACTGGTGATCTTGGCAATTTTTGCAGTCAGCTTTTGCAGTGGTAACATAAAAACACTTCCTGGTTTATTGTGAAGCAGTCACTGAGCAAAAAGTAAAACTGAGCATCCCTTGCAAGGAGGAAATGACTTGATGAAATCTAAGCATCTGTTTTACCTCTCATGCTGCACCAGTTCCTCACAAAGTCTCCAAAACTCAGATCATGTGACTGAGGAGGGAAAAGCTGTGAATAAACTTTTCCAACTCTCCTCTACTTGCCCCCTTTTTCACTTCTAATTCACACAGATTAAAAATGCATATAAACAAAAATATTTGCGAAGGTGTTATGTTTTATAGATCCTATGCTTTGTCCATTACTTCAGATTGTAAACATTTTCAAGTAGGGATTGTGCTTCCCCTGCATTGCACAGCTGCACATGTGACCTTTAGCAGCTAGTACATATTAGCCTTTTTTATCCATTAGTACTAAAAAAAATTCAGTGATGCAGTGAAAGCCTTGAGATATTCATATTACACTAACAGATGGGGTATAGCTTACTTTGTGATAACTTCCTCTGTTGTTTTTATCACTATTATTGATTTAGATTATTTTAATTAGAGATGATTTATGGACAACTAAAATTCCAAGCAAGCTGCCATTCAACTTAGACACAAAGTAACCTTTGTAACTGAACGGCCCACAGTCACTATTACATGAAAACTAGATGCAGGGACAGAGTAAATGGGTTTAGTTCTTACAGAAGAGCTTGTCAAAGAAGTCCTTTAAATATCTTACCACAAAAAGTGAAGAAAATGGAGACCTTGGCACAGGCGTTTTTATTTAAATATCTTTAGGCAGCTTATAAAAATTCATATTTTGGACAAATTATAGCTAAGTCCTTACAACCACACATCCCTTACCTTCGGAAAAGAAGAGGTGCTTTTCAAAGAGCCGTTGTAATGTGCTGTTTCTGGCTCTAGCCCGAAGACAGGGAGCCGGGTGAGGCTGCCCGGCCTGCCCGCCCGCCTGTGGTGGCTTCTGGCCGGCTTGTCCCAACGACTGAAGAGGGACAGAAATCTCTCAGACGCCAAAACCTGTGTAAACAACATGAAAGGCAGCAGGAAGGACGGCGGGGGAGGCGGGGTGTGCGAACTCGGTGCTGGCGAGCCTTCACCCGCCCAGCTCCTCGGGGCCAGCTCCTCCTCGCCACCGCGGTGAAGGGCCAAGGAGCTGCTTCGGCTTCCCGGGAGGGCCCAAGAATTTTCTCTCTCTCCTTAAATACTTGTTACGCATTCGGCGTCCTTAAAGGCAGCCCCAGCGCGGGCAGCGGCGTTACCGGTTGGCCCTCCCGCGCTCCGCTCCCCTGAGGCGGCGGCTCCTCACGGCTCCTCACGGCCCCTCTCACCCCACAGCCCTGCCCCTCGGGACTCCCCCAGGGCAGAGCGGCGGGATCTCTTCCCTCAGAAGAGGGACACACACGACCTCCCCGCCGGACGAAGCGGAGACTGAGGGGCGGCCCGTACCCTCTGCCCGCCACCTCCGCGCCACTGGGCTGAGGCGCCCGCAGCCGGGAGGAGCCTGCCCCGGCCCCCTGAGGCAACGGCTTCGCTAAACGCTTCGTCCCGCCCAGCGCCGCGGGCAGGGGTCGAGACGCTGTGGCGGGCGCGGGGCCTGTCAGCCCTGACAGCTGCTAGTAACCAATGGGAAGAGAGGACAGGGTGGTGGGCGGGACGCCCGCCCAACCGCCTCCGCGGCGCTATAAAAGCGCGATGCGGGGCCGAGCCCTGTGCCGGGTGTTGCAGTGCAGGGAGCTGAGGCGGGCAGCGGAGAGGCTGGGCGGTCGGTGGGCGCCGCGCTGCCGGGATGGGTAACACCGTCGCCAGGGAGGATTTCGAGTGGGTGTACACGGACCAGCCTCATGCTGACCGCCGCAAGGAGATCCTGGGTGAGGAGAGGTGGCGGCGGTGCCGCTCCCCGCTGTTGGCTGCGTGGCAGCGGTGGGGGGGGGGGGGATCCCCACAAAATGGCTGCCAGCCGCCCGCGCCGGGGGCCCGTCCCTCGTCGCCAGCGTTAAAGGCTAGGGGCAGGGCGGCTGGTGAGGGCCGAGGAGTGCGGCCGGGGCCAAAGCCGGCCCTGGCCCGCGCGGAGGGAGCCGCGGGCATGGAGGCGGCAGCCGCCGCCTTGGCGGCGGGGGAGGGGAAGGAGCGGGGGGGTGAGGGGCTCGTAGCTTTTAGAGGGGGCAGAGCCTGAGCCCCGAAATGTGGAGGGGCGGCACGGGTTTCCATTTTGAGCTGCGGAGCGGCGCCGGAGGCAGCGGCGCGGTCACCGCGCCCTGAGGGGGCTGCGGGGCTCTCCCTGCCCGCTGCCGGGGCTGTCCGCTCCCGCGGGAAGCGAAGCGAACAATGGGTAAGATGTCTGCTGGTCGTTATAAATAGATCATATGGTGTGCGCAGAGGTCAGTGCGGTACACCTTATTGGTGGCGAATAACCGCGTTTTCAAGTAAAACGCCTAAGTGGGATCTGAGGTTATTTGAGCCCTTCTGAGTTACTGGTGGGTTGTCGGTTCAAGGCCCTTTTCTTTCTGGGTAGGGTGGAGGTGGTGCTGGTGCTTGCCATATACCTGTCTAGCTGCTGAGCGACAGAAAAATGCGAAAATAATGTAATTCGGAAGGATTCATTAGAGCAATAAATGTCACAAGTGGAAAGGTGCTGTGTTTCCATTACCTTTGCAGACCAGTCCTAATTGGGAGGAAGGGAAGAAATGACTATGTGTCTGTATCTGCTTTTGTAATCTAATGGGGATAGCTAGCAGTGAGGAGAGCTACTAAATAATTCCTTTTTCGTTTAATTCTTTCCCATCTAGCTAAACATCCAGAGATAAAAGCGTTGATGAAGCCAGACTACAATTTGATCTGGGTGGTTGTGCTGATGGTTCTGGCGCAGTTGACTGCATTTTATCTAGTTAAAGACTTGGACTGGAAATGGGTGATCTTCTGGGCATATGTTTTTGGAAGCTGTATTAGCCACTCCATGACCCTGGCTATTCATGAGATCTCTCACAATAGTGCCTTTGGGAACAAGAAAGCAATGTGGAATCGATGGTTTGGAATATTTGCAAACCTCCCTCTTGGTCTCCCATACTCCGTATCCTTCAAGAGATACCACATGGATCATCATCGTTACTTAGGAGGCGATGGAATTGATGTGGACATTCCTACCAACTTTGAAGGCTGGTTTTTCTGCACCCCTTTTAGGAAGTTCATATGGATTGTTCTTCAGCCTTTTTTCTATGCGATTAGACCTCTCTGCATCAATCCCAAACCCATTACTCGACTTGAAATAATCAATTTGTTGGCTCAGCTTTCCTTTGATGTTGTGATATATTATTTCTGGGGAGTCAAAGCCACTTTTTACATGCTTGCTGGTTCAGTACTTGGACTTGGGTTGCATCCAATTTCAGGACACTTCATAGCTGAACATTACATGTTTTTAAAAGGATATGAGACTTATTCCTACTATGGGCCACTTAATATGCTCACTTTTAATGTTGGCTATCACAATGAACATCATGACTTCCCTAATATTCCAGGCAAAAGCCTCCCACTGGTAAGTTTACTTCCAAGGCTATTAATTTTTCTTAAAATAAGCCCTACTTTAACTTGAAAATCAGGTAGAATGCTGATAGTTAGAAGAATAGAAGTTGGAGATCAAAAAAATCCACCAACAAAAACCAATACCAAGCAAAAACCAGAACAATTTCTAAGATGAGTGATGGTGGGGGTAATTAGTCACCATTTTAGTGGTATCATGAACAACTTCAGTGTGCTGGCTGCTCAAGCCTCTTCCATAAAAGGAGAGGGGAGGAAACGCAGGTTTTGCACTAACTTTAGTTTTCTGTAATTACAACCAGACTTCTGTAGTCTTTCGTTTGTAAGTATGCAGAAAACTAGTTAAGTTGGAGATGCCTTCAGAGACTTGTCAGCTCTTGTCTTTGAAATCTTAAGGACAATATTGTAATGCAGGCTTATCCTTCAGTGTCTTATCACTGACTTCCTCTGCTGGGGAAAAGAGACCGTTTGAGGTACTGCTAATGCTTGTTGTACTGTTGACAAATGTTTAACAGCTTTCTGTTTTGGAGCAGCTTGGTTTAGTCTAATAAGAACCTTTGAACCCTAAGTAAGTATCAGCTGCACATTGGCTTCTCATGGCCCCTTGCCCTCCCAGATTCTCCACAGGAAGCTGGGAGGGGGAACACTGCCAGGACAGTTGACCCCAACTGGCCAAAGGGATATTCCATACCATATGATGTCATGGTCAGCATATGAACCCAGGGGAAGTGGAAGGAAAGGGGTGTGTGTGTGTGGAGGGGGAATACTTGGAGTTAGGGCACTTGTCTTCCCAAGTAACTGTTGTGTTATGGAGCCCTACTGTCTTGGAGATGGCTGAACACCTGCCTGCCCATGGGAGGTAGTGAATGAATTGCTTTGCTTGTGCATGTGGCTTTTGGTTTACCTATGAAACTGTCTATCTCAACACAAAGTTTTCTCACTTTTCTGATTCTCTCCCACATCCCAGTGTGTATGTGGAGGGGGGGTGGGGGGGTGTGAGTGGCAGTGTGCTGCTTAGTTGCTGGGTAGGGTTAAACCATGACAGCTTCAAAGCTAAGACTTAGACCTGTTGCATCTGCATCAGTATCAGATGTGAATTTTCAAACTGGTTTCTCCCCACTTCAGTCTTCGCAGTTTTATTTTTAGCAGGAGCTTAATTGTCATTGTGTATGGGTTTCTCAGTTGGAGCATGGGAACACAGGCTTCCAGGGTCTCAGTGAGAAGTGTTTTTTATCAGACACTAAATTTGCAATTTGACAGTAGCTGTGATGTTGGTCTTGCAGTTTTGTTATTGCACTTGGTAATAGTAACCCCTTGTAAGCTTCTACCTTTGGAGTCTAAACTTTGTTATTTTTGTTTTGGAACTGTTTTTGTGGTGGAACTGTAGATTAAATAATTACTCCAGCATTTCTTTAGCAGAGCAGTTAAATTCTGTAATTGGTTTGTTGAGACTGTCTTGTTTTTTTTTAATTATTTTTTTATTCATAGATTTCATCTTTCAAATACAGCTAAAGTTGCTTTAACTCACCTTTGATACCCAGATCTGTGCTGACAAACCAGCATGTCACTGCTTGTAGCAGTATTTGAGTTGCAAATAGGGAATTCTTTTTATTTTTATTTTATTTAATTGCGGAGGTAAATACCTAGCTCTGCTACCAGGACTCTTAATCTGCACCTCTGGTAAGAAAACAAAGCCTCCTTTTAGAACAGTGTAGTTTGATTGGACTGTGCTATGCTGTGTGCTTAAGATCACTGAAGTACTGAACACTTGATTCCAGCTGGTGTACTGGTGAGCTGACAATTACTGTTGAATAAAAGTATACTGGCTAGATACACTACTCTGTAGGTGTGATGAGAGATCAAAATGATCTTCGGCTCCAAACCAGGCATGCAAATATCTTGGGTTTGTTTGTTGCTTATACAGATTAGTATTTTTCTTTTGTCTAAAGCTATGGAATTTAGTGGATGGTCTGTTTTGTTCTGTTCAGGTTTTTAAGGCTTTAGGTGGCTGTCTTAAGTATCAGTAAGGATAGCTAACTGAAACTCTAGCTTTTTTAGTCTAGAACAGTGGTCTAGTCAGCATGTACATCTTAGAATAAAGTCTTTGGAAGCAGTTTATAGTCATTCTTTAACATCTGTCTTCAGAAACAAGATGTTCCTCAGAAATAAGATGTTTTCTTCTGAGTGCTGAGGTTTGAAACTACATGTAAAAATAGCCGTGTTAAACATCTCTTCCTAGAACTGACAACATCCTTTTTAGTGATACTGTATACCTATGAGTCAGCACTGAACTGAGTCACCCACTTCCACTAGTAACAAAACTGCTTGCTTTTGTGAACTACATCGTTCTTTGGGTAGCACAGTGAACAGACTTCAGAGTGTTTGCAGTTTGTTCTGGTTAGCTTCCATGTAAAAGTTTCACATTAGGTTTACTTAACAACCAGGGAGTTCATTTTTCCTGCCAAGAAACTTGTGCATTGTGGCACTAGTAGCCTTTCCTATAGAATCTAATGTCTAAATGTCTAGTGTGCTACATTGTTACAGATAGAGGATTGTAAAGTTGTCATGATTGGTGCTAATATAAATAGTAAATAAACCTAATCTCTTCTTTAGGTGAAGAAAATAGCAGCTGAATACTATGACAACCTGCCACAATATAACTCGTGGATAAAAGTACTGTATGACTTCGTGATGGATGACACAATCAGCCCATATTCACGTATGAAAAGGCATTTAAAGGGTGAAGTGAAACAAGATTAAACTTCCGGCAACCAAAAAACTTTGAAATGTCTGCTTGCTTTAAAGTGGCTGGTATAAGGTCTCTTGCTGAAGATGCTCACCAGTGTCCTGAATTAAGATCTACAGCAACATCGCAATGCATCCTTAAGGATTTTGTAGCAGATTCCTAACAGCTATAACATTCCTTGCAGTCCTCAAGATTTATTGGTTTAATGTGTTTGCCTAAGGATCAGTGTTATATGCATAATGCTAAACCACTTTGTTACACAATTTACTTTGGTAGGTGTTAAATCTCTATAAAATATTTGTTAATATTTCAAAAGCTCTCAATGTAGTAAACTGCCCACATAATGCTGTTTAGACAACTGTAGTGTTAAAATGCTGTACTTAACCTACTAATTCTAAACTACATGATTTCTGAACTTAAACCTTCTGTTGAACCTGTTTCCTAACTTGTGCGTAGAAGAACTAAATTTGCACAGAAATGTTAAGTGTGCTTTTGTTTAATTACATACCATGTCATTTGAAACATTACTTTTAAGTTCTACCTTTCCTACTGAAAGCACCTTAAAGGATCAATCTGTTATAATGAAATTGGCATATTTGAGAGGGCTTGTGTGACTTCTTGTAATAAGGCAGGGAATTGCCAATGTTGTAGGTCCCCACCTGCTGCTTAAGCTGCTTGTGTTAGCATATAGCTTGAGCAGCTAGCATTTAAATTGTATTGTGTAAGCTGTAAGGTAACTTAATATAATGGATTATAGTGTTTTCATATTTGAAAAAAGCTTGTTAGTTTTTTTTCCCTGATCTGCAAAGAAAAATGATCAGTCTTGTCCTAGTTGGTTCTGCTGTTACTGTGGTTTTTAAATGCTAACTCTAATATTTACACTCATTTGGAAATTTGGCTTGTGTGGAAAACTGAACAAATTGAAGCAGACACTGTTCTGGAAAACAAGGCTAACTACAACCCCTGACAACTCTACCTATTAAGTATATTTGTAATTTGTGTACAAGAAGGGTGTTGCTAAAATGATCTTGATAACTTTTTTTCTAAACCAACAGTGCCCTACATAAACACTTGTCTGTCTTTCATATTAAAATGTGGTGAGAGCACAGGTGGTGATAGCCAAACTTCCTGCTTAAGAAGTTTTTAAATTGGGAACAGAGAATGGATAGACTTGCTGAACCCTGAAGAATGAATTTCTACATACCTCAGAAGGCACAGTATATTTGCCTTCTATCATCTAATGCATGGGTGAGGGCTTTAAGCTGTCAAAGATGCTTACAAATCACCATTAAATCTCAAATGGTGATCCTGTGGTATGCTCTTCACTTATGTGAAAGAGGGAATCTGATTAAGGTAGATGCCTCAGCTACTGTCAACACTGGTTTGTTGTAACTTAATTTTTAGATGCCTCCAGCTCCTGCATTTTGTGGGCTTTTGGGGTGTGGTGGTTTTTTTGTGGAAGAAGCTGAGTGCCTGAGAAGAAGGTGTTGGTACATCTTAACCCTTGCTTGATTGCAGTCCTGTTCTTAATGTGGTTTGGTTTTTTTTAAGCATGGGCCCCTATCTGTGGGGTAAGAGAAATGGTATGAAAGCATGCCAACCACTTACAAAGTGACTTCACTATGATGCCAATCACATGCTAGCTAGCCAGCATATTGCTCAGGGTATAGTGTAATGTCAAAATATACTTTAGCAGGTATTTTTACATGTAATTAAAAAGCAAAGATTAAAGTAACATTGGGTGAATTTTTGACTGGTCCCTTAATGCTGAAGGACTTAAGCTTTAGAGAAATCTGTTATTTAGTTAAAGACCTGTTCCGTTGAGCGGTGGTATAGGTGAACTGTAAAGAACTGCTGCCTTACCTTTCTGTGGGGAAGAAAACTGACTTCAGCTGAAAGACTTGAATAGGCTTAAGTTGCAAAACAGTTTCTTTTTAGGCCAATTCTGCATGATTTTCAATTTCAGAAATGAATGGTGGAATTAAATGTCTGTGGTGATGGCTTGCTGTAGCTGAATGAAGGATGTGAAGTGTGTCTAAAAAGTTCTACAGCTAAAAGCTAAAGTTGAGAAACTGATTATCTTAAGTATTCCTAGGATAACTGAGAGCTCAGAGTTTAACTTTCATAGTTGGGCTTAGTTACTTATTTCATAGAATCACTGATGCCCCTTGCTGTCATCCCAAGGGGCAGTGCAAGTGTGAATTCCTGCTTTTAAACAGGACTGAAGTTGCCATCTCTTCTGTTTAAAATTGCAAGTGTTGCTTTAAGGTGTCCTGACTATGATCTTGCCTTCCAACTCTGATTATAAATATCCCATTTTCACTTTAAGAGAACAGTGGGAATTTTGAGGGAGGTATCTATGCTTGCCATAATAATTCTGAAAGCAAGAACCCTGGAGAACACTTACTGAACTAGGTTAATCTGAGACAGTGAGACTTGTGTTTGGATCTAAACCAGGGTCTGATTGCTGTGAGTACTGGTAACTACTATTCTTAGGCATGTCATTCCTGTGTAATACACAAGAGGCCTCAGCATCTAATGTCAGCAGTAGAGATTTTGCCAGAAGCAGATAGTCTGAAAATTCACCCATATTACAGTATAGTTTTATCCCTAACACAGAGTTAGAAGCATTTCTGAACCACTGGTGAAAGGAATTAAGACCAGATGGACTACTTGACTTGTGTTTGATACATTCTAAATGATTAACTAGTTTTCTCTAGTCATAATGTGGTTATTTAGTCCAATGGTATATGAAATAAATAAACATTAATTTTTTTAAAAAATACATATGAACAATATAGTTGTTTTTATGGAATTTAAGTTTTCATTAATGCTATTAGAATATATCTGGCAGAAACAAGTTAGTATCATTTTTTTAAAAATACTTTACCTAAAAGTTGGAGGGAGCTTTCACTAACCTGTGAAGAACAGCCTAAAACTAAGGAGTGTTAAAACCCTGACAGCCTAATTATTTTCTTTTTAATAAATCTGTTCAGATGGAATGAGTTAACTTTATCCTTTCTACATGCTTGTTAGGGTTTGTTCCTTTCAGTGTAACTAAAGCATCTTAGTAAATCTCTTTTATCTGAAATTACCCATGAGTTTAACTGTCAAAACACAGCTGACCCCAAGTCATGTCAACAGTCATGTCCCAGTATTTTTAGCTCCAGTTAAATTGTGCAGAGCTCTGAATCCCCTTCAGGGCTTCCAGCGTGACTTAGTTTTCAGAATAAACTGCCTTGTATGGCTTTTAACTACCCCCTTATTCCACTTAAGCAGCTTCAAATAATAAGTAATGCATCCTGGATTCTGATTGTACTAGGTATGAGTTTTCCTACAGGACAGGTGTGGGTATGTTCATCTTTCAAAACAACTCTTGCCTTTGGCATGCTTGTTTTGCTGTTGAACCTGTCTGCTCTACAACTGTGGCTAATTAACATGTTAAATGGGTGCATCTTTCTGGCTACAGAGCTCCATACTTTCTGATCTAGGGCAAGACTTCCTACCTGGAACCAGAGGTCTGTTGAAAAGTTTTGGTTCTCTCTGAAAAATTCCTCTGGTTGGATCTTTAAATGTACACAGCAAGCACATAACATACTTGCAAGTTTACAGACACTGAGAAAAGGATCTGTTCTAGATAAGCAGACACTCACAGATAATGAGCTCAGTGGTTCACCTCTGCCTCCTTGGCATTTAAGTTTGTATCAGATGAAGTTGCATGCCACAGTAGAAATTAAAGCTGTTAATTCCTTATTTAATGATGTGGTTCAACAACCAATAATGTGGTCCTATGCTGTTTAAAAATGGCAGTGCTATAGCTTGCAGGCTGCTACACTAAGCCTGTTGGACAAACAGGAGGAAAGTCACTTTCAGGTAGTGATCTTGCATAGTAAGTGGTCTAAGCTTTTGGAAAGTGTATTCCTCTGCAATTTTAGAGAGTCTGAACAGACTTAAGGCATAGCAGGTTCTGCTGTTTCAGCTTGCACATTGCAAAGCACAGCAGCCACTTACTTCTGAGCCTGCCAAGATTGTTCTCCAAGGTCCTAGGAAAAGAATCTGACAAATAGGTGTGTCTAAATCATGTAGATATGCCTAGGGTACAGCAAGGTGCAACTCTATGTACACTTATCTCTTTATCAAATCCTCTATTTAACAGCCAAGCCTGCAGTGGTATACAAGTCTTTAGTGAGGACAAAAGTGTTGAAAGTTTCCTACTCTGCCAAGAATGAAGGCAGCTTGCTTTTTTTTTTTTTTCCTTTTTTTTTTTTTTTTTTTTTTTTTCTGCTGACAGTTTCCTGTGCTGTCGCTGCCCCCTATCTATGCTTGTTAGCATGTAATGCTCTGGCACAGAATCATTATTATGATTTAGATATGTGGCTAGCCTCAGGAAAAGAGAGAAGAATGGCGCAATGAACAATTTATTGATCTTGTCCCAACAGAAACAAGATGACTAGAGGGAAAACCTCCTCTAGGCATGTTTGCTAGGAGCAGTAGCTGCATGTGCAGAACAAAGTACTGGTCTCTTTATTGCATGAGAAGGCTTGTTTCTTAAAGCGATTCCCATTTTCTATATACAAGTACAAGGGATCTTGCATTTTACCTCTTATCAAGTTTTTTTTTCAGTGATAAGTACTGTAGCCTAAGCAGAATTTCCTACAAGAAACAGTAGTACTGTGGGTGCAGCACATACCTTCCTGTGTGGACAGGGTTCAGAGTTCAATTGTGTACCCTTGTCTGCTCCTTGACACACGTAGCCTAGACAAAGTAAGCAAACAGGATATGGGCACTTGACTGATCGGGCTTTTTCTGCCTTTCAACTTCAGATTTCCTTGCAAATTCAAACCCCCCTTGCACCCCACTTCCTCTTGTACTATCGCATTAAGGAGAATGATCATGGACACTTTGTATATGAAACATATGTTTTGTTAGTACTCTTGACAAGACTATATTGTTACTACTACTTAAATAGTAATATTGTTATTACTATGTACTTGAAAATAGTATTTCCTTCTTAGTCTTGCAAGTCCTACCTTGCTTTCTTGCTCTGTATATACACAGAAATAATACCATCATAACAGGAAAGAATAAAATTCTTAGGTGAATATTCCAGGACTTTAGGACTTTACTTGTTCCTAAGCTCATCAACTGCAGCTATCCTTAAGTATGGTAACAGGATTTTCTTCTCTGTATCAATAAAGAAGAAATAATTCATGTGGTTATTTTCAAAAAGAGTGGCTTGCTTGCCACATCTTTTTCCCAAGAGCAGATGACATATTTCTAAATTGTATCACTGAAGTTATATCACAGTTAGGAGCCCTTTTTTTATTTCTGATCAAGTTTTTATACACAGTGTATTTGTTTTGAAACCCATGTGTGTCAGAGGTAGGTAGAAAAAAGTGACAGCCTTTAGAATTATCATATCTAAAGGTAAAAAGGCTGACAGTTTAAAAATTGATATTTGAGGTATATACTGTTTTCATGGGGCTCCTGCTTGATTCTTTTTTTGTTCGTCAGCTCTTAAACACTCAAGTGAATTGTGTTAAGTGTAGTGAAAGGGTTCACAGCTTGCTTTGACATAGCTGTATCTTCCTATAAAGCAAAAGCCTTTTATTTAAGAAAGGTGATAAAAAACCCCAAACTGTAAAGTTGTAGAACTAAAACAGGAAAAAGTTTGTAACGTAGGCGATTCTTCTGTAGCTCTGCACATGCTGCGTAGTTGTGATTTCCCATTGAAACTAATCACTTAACTGATAAGTACTAATTGCACTGCCTCACAGTAATGAGCATCCAGAAATGGAACTACTCTGAGATAAAATGATGGTCCTTCATCCTCAATTTCTGGGAATCACCGTCATTCCTAGAGCTCCACGCCTCATTTACAATTACAAGCAGACACATAAATGCTCTGCTTTGTATGCAGAGACTTCATTTGTTAGTCATAGGGGCCACAACTTGAGTCACCTAGTCTCAGGCTTCCCTAGAAGAGGGAGGGAATATCATACCATGTGGTGCAAAAGAAATTACAGTAGTAAGTACAAGCTGCCATGAGTTTAGTATTTTTAAAATAAGTCTGTGGTGATTAGTTATTTGTAATAGCCTTCCACCTTTACCTTTGGAAAAAATGTGCAACATCTTTTGTCACATGGCAATTCAGAGAAGAATCTAAGTTGTAAGATGCTGTTCCCTCTCAAGGCAAGGTCAGTCTTCAAGTTAGATCATCTTGTTCAGGGTCACATCCTCCCTCTCAAATGTTAAGTAGGGGGTATGCTTACAAAATAAATGTTACTTACAAAAACTATACTGTTTTTATAGTAATTTAATGACATGTAAAATTCTTTAAAGTTTGGTCATATCAAACGTAGCCAATTTCAGGAAAAGTTTTTTAGGAGAAATAATCCGTTTCCTGTTCCGATTCTTGACTGCTGGTTGCAGTGTTTTTAGGAAGAATAAGACTGATGAAAGATAGGAACTGAAATTAATGATTAAAGAACTCTGTAGAATCATCACAGCAGCAAAAAATCCATGAGGGCTTGTAGGTTTCAGAAATTAGTTGCTCAGTATCTGTCAAATTTCAGTGTTTCATCTCAATACTTCCCCGTTTGCTGGTGCTGAAAAGTTACAATCCCCTTTTCAAGGTGGAATTTCTTGTACTTACAAAGAAAAAAGTTTGATGCTCTTGGCCTGTTCCTTAAAACGGTAACATTTTCCTTCCTCCAGAGGATATCAAAACACTTGAGCTAAGATATTCAAACCTGTAATAGACTTTTTTGGTTTTGCACATTTGTCTGATAAAAAGAATTAATTAAGAACCAGCTTGTTAGGTAACTCCTCCTGTTTCTAACGTTTCTTAGGTGGCTGTTAAATTGTAATATCATAGCGCTTCGCAGATTTCCAAACTTTCTCCTAGATAATCATCTCTGGCTAGTTTCTTTTGGGAGGGTGAAGGGGAGCTGTTAGAAGCTCTGAGAACCTGTGCTGGCACAATCATCATGTGTCACTGTCTTTGGGAAAGGCATGACTAATGGTGTGACAACATACAGTGCAGCCCTTTCCCAGACTACTTTCACAGCTCTGTTCTCCCTGTGCTTCTTCCAGCAGCTGTTTTCAACCATAAATGAAAATACCAGTTTGAGCAATGTAAACACTATGAAGGGTTAGTGATTCGGCCTCTGAGGGACTTCTGATTAAGGGCACCAAATATTATATCCGAATGGCATAGCTCCTTAGCACTAAAAGTATTTGTTTTTTAAAACGTAAATGGTGATAAGCAGGAAGTGTGTATTTTATCTTTTATTCTGGAAATAGTTAAATTAAGGATGGTTTAGAGCAGTAGGTTACGATGACCTTGCTTCAGATACAGTTTAAAGAGTTGAGAGGGATGTAGTACAGCTTTTTTTCCAACCTGTCTCTTCAAATCTGGCACAGGTATTGCAAAACTCTCCATCAATGCAGAGTAAGTCTCTTTTGGGAATTGTCCAAATGTATCACCTGCACAGTGACTGACGCAGTTCTTCGTACATGATTTGATCCTAGCAGTGCCAAGATAAGAGGAAAAAAAGACTTCAGACAACAGTAAAAATCAATCATGCAATGTTTAAATGTATTATTTTACAAGAATGTGAAACAAACCAACTGTATGAGCTATTAGCTGTATTTAAAAACATTTACAAACAAAAAACTCTGTAAGGCAAAAAAAGCCCTACCCTGACTCATAAATATGGTTCTCCAGTGATAGTCGCCAATGCTATGTAATTAACAAAAATTAATATACTTAATAATACTTAATATTGCCATGCTAGGTTCGGATCACTTTACTAAGACACTGCCCTCTTTGCCAGGGGAGCTGCTGAACTGACACACCCCCATCTACTTCTCCCAAAATGAACAGACAAGATCTTCTTTTGCTAATCTAACTTAGCTGTAATTACTCCTTCATCCTCCCTAGTTGCTCAAAATGACAGTTTTGAAGAAAAGAATACTTAGAGATGTTAACTTCCACTGAAATAACTGGCTTCAGCAGGTGACTTCTCTCCCTAGCTTAAAGAACTTATTTTGGTTTGTCTCGTGTCAACCAATTAAACCAAAAGCAAGGTAACTGAACTCAGAAATGTGTTGAGAGTTTGTCAGATTGGAATTTGTCGAGCAGATGGGAAGTAGCATCTGGAAATGAGTATCTTGTACTGCAAAAGATACTTCAAAATACCTAACTGAAAGTTCTTCAGATGGATGTAACTGAAATAGAGAGTAATGAGACAAAATATTTAAGCTGCCTTTGAGATGCAGAATGACATTTCTGGTTAACTAAGAACTAGGAGGAATATGTCTTAACAGTGATTACTATGTTAGAGGACTTGTTTTAAGTTTTGGTAGCTGTTGCTTCTGAACTGTCTGCTTAGTGATTAGCAAAGAGGAAGAAAGCAACAACCAACACCATCTTTAAAGGGTCTTGGAGACAAAGATCCCTTTTAAATTTTAGAAAAGGTCACGTCAGTGTGCAATAATAACAAAAGGAAATAGTTAACTTCTCTCTGGCTGGTGTTCAAAGTAAATATATTAATATATTTTAGCTGACGTACGTTCTTGGCAACACAGAGACCTCTACACAAAGCTCTGCAGCAATAACAATTCCTATATATATTAACTTCTCAATTATAGTAATTAAGATGATTGAACAGCTTTCCTTTCAGTCATTAAGAAGAACAGGTCACAAGGAAACCTTTAAAACAAACTTCCTTGACAAATGCAAATAATGAAAAGACTGATAAGAAATAACTAAGATGATAAAGTGTGATTTATGTCCTATCTCAAAATGTTGTCTTTTGCACATTAACAGAAATGGTTGAACATCTTTGGGTGTCACATCCATCTAGGGAGGAAAATGGTGGTGGGAACATATGGTGCACTCTAAAGTCCTTGGCTTTTAACTGAAAATTCCACAGACATAAGAGGTTAGGGCCAGGTCAATAACTAATCTGGGAATGTCAATGAGAAGTCCAAGGTGCCATACTAAAAGATAACATTGACAGCACAGTAATGCATCTGCCTGTATCACCTACAGCTGAAAAGGGAGACTTTGATTTTTGAACTTGCCAAATCCATCAGGTTCGTTTAACGCAGAAACAAGTAGTGTCAGTTATTTGAAATACATACAAGTATACCACAAACTTAACTATTCCCACCAGTCTCCAGCACAAAGAGAGTATCCTTTCCAGGGGAGTAATCAGTCTTACATACTTGAAGCTTAGCTTACCTTTTTTGACACTGAAGATTTCACTTTCCTAAAAGCTGCTTCAAAGTGTTTATGGGAAATCTTGATTTCTACTTAAAGAACAAAACATAATTAATTACTAAAATTGCAGGCAAGTGACAATCAAGTAATCGCCACATGTATTTCAAGGCAGCATTCATGAAACCTAACCAACTGCACGTGCTAGTCAGTTGGATGAGATCTAATTCAGTAGCGTTATCAACACCTGAAATGAACCTGAATATTTTATGTAGCCTCCTGTCTATGATCTTAGGCAAGGTTTTAATCTCTCTATCCCTTGCACCTTAAACCAAAGAATACTTACTTGCTTCAGAAAGTTATTTTAGCTATTAGTGTTTCCACCTACCGACTGAGAATTCCATTCTCAAAGGTGCTGAGTTAAATGCAGCTTACATTAAATCCAATTAGAATTCAAGGCCCTTAGCCCTTCTGGAATTGCTGCTTCCAGTTCTGGGCTTTATTTTCTATTCATATTTAATATTAACCTTCCCCACAGAGTGTTAGTTAGTAAGTACCTAGAAAACATTTTGTTGTTATTCCAATGGTACCACAGGATGCTCAGTTCCTAAATAACTGACTTCATATAGTTGCCTTGCCTGGCACCCCACAGAAGTGATGAAAGCTTTCACTTTTACAACCCTCTGTGTTTAAGTTTATGCAAACTGCCTTTTTGACCTTAATGTGGCTATCCACAATAATTATTCCTAATCACAGCCTTTGACGGGCTTTTTTAGTATGCTAAAATGTAAGCATGTCTCAAATAAATCATGGATTCCTCTGCTTTTACAAGCAGGTGCCTTGTTTAATTTAGACTTTAGAATCCCAAGATACCAGTACTATACAGATAGATTACAATGCTAACATTATGCACAGGTATCAGATATGATAGAGGTACAAAAATATGTCTTTAGAGTCAATTTGGTGCATTTTTCATGTATTTCATTAGGATGCTTTTTGCTTCCAAAGCTATGTGCTGCCACGACCTTGGCATACATCTTTGTAATGTGAAATGGGATATGCTGACATGAAAAAAATGTTCCGATTCCTCCTTAATATATTTAATGTCTGAGTTTAATTAAAATATTTTGTTGATATAGCAAAAGACTACACAGTAGATGGAAGGCATTGAATTAAAAATGAGAACTTAGTTTAAGATATAAAACAGAAGACCAAATAGTCTACAATTATTATTACTTGCTTTAAAAGTAAAAATGAAGGCTGAAGTTCACTGAACTACACATAGAACCTTGCTGCTCTCTCTCATCTCAGTTCTCTGAAGCTCTTATTCAAGATTCCAATTACTACATAAAGTTATACCAGGATAAATGAAGATGTAAATTCAAAACAATCAGCACTTTTAACTTAACTTCCCCAAAGAAACACTACTGATAGTAAGAAAAAAAATTAAACTTGGGTCTTTCACAGGAGCCAAATCAGTTTAAGATTGAGCCATCAAAACTCCATAAAGTAATAAAATTAAAGTATGAGAATTTCTTTTTTTTTTCCCCTTCTGTTTTTAAGCCTCTCACTTTTTAATCAAATTGTGAAACATTATATAGACTCAACCATAGGGAGGGAGGAAAGAAAAAGGGAGAAAACAGCATTAATCAACTAGGAAGATAGTTGTGTCATTAAGGCCACGGTTATCAGAAAAAGTCAAGATGAAACAGTCTAGGACACTAATGTCAGAGTATTAGCTATGGATAGGTATAAGCATACTTTACCTAGCAGCAGGTAAAAGTAGTTTACTTCTCATTGAAATTAAGTTAGGCTACTTCATGCTTATTGCACGATAAAAGCAGGCACAATGCTTGATACTGTGGAGAATTTAGTTGTCAGTAACCTGTACTTTGACTACTTGCATTAGCATAGTTTGCCTTGATTTCTGATGACAAAACCATTTAGTCTGAATAAGTTGGTGTGAATGTTTTATTATTTAGAACAATTTATACTGATAATAAGTTAAAATAATTAAGTATATCAACAGGTATAATAATTTTAAAGTAAGACTAGGTACCTAAAACACCAAATATTAAATTGCTTTTTCCCTATTTACATAGATGAGTGAAAGACAGTTGGTTCCCTTTCCTCTTAATTTTTAAGTATCCAACAAGGACCAGATCTTGCTTTTCAAATTCAACCACAAAGATACAAAACAAATTAATCTCACTTGTTAAACCATACTCACTCTTCACTGCTGTAACAAGAAGTCACATAGACTCTTTGCTTAAGAAGATCAGCTTTACAGACTATGCAGGTGATGTGGGGTCACTGGCTATCTTTTAAAAAAAATATACAAAGAGGGATACTCAGGGAGAAGGTCATAGTTTTTAAGGTCATCATTTTGAAGGTCAATGAACTCTCTCCATTTGTCTTTGCAGCTGAAAGTGTCAAGAGATTCTCATACCTTATACATTTTTTGTAACTAGATCTATTTGAAATAAATATACAGGAAGTATTAAACTAAAATAGGTCATCTGGAATGTTAACAGAAAGTCACGAGATGGTGTTCACCCAAAGGTTCTGAAGAAACTTGTCTATGAAACGGCAGAACTGCTGGCTATGTCTTGTAACTTGTTACAGCCACCAGAGGACTGGTAAACTCCAAAGAACTGTAGGAAAGATCCTTTGTTGGACTGAAAGCTGATTAAAGGTCATGAAATAGAGCATAAGGCTTAATGCTCACTTTTCAGAATAGGGAACAGGCAACGGTAGGGTCCCACTCTGGCATTAGTGCTGAAACTGGTTTTATGCAGCACCTTCATCAGTGGTTTAGAAAAGGGAGCCAGAAGTGGAAACTCGGTGCAAATGATACTGAACTCTCCCTGGGCAGTCAAATGCTGGGCCAACGATGTTGAACTCCAGAGGGACTTCGTAAAACCAAAAATCCACCCAGTCTTTGCTAGGATTTTACCCCTCTTCCTCCACACAAACTACAATATCTGGCAATTCCCAGACCATAGTAACTAATATGATCAGCTCTCCTAGGGTCCTGAAGTTGGAAACAGAATTTATAGATTCTTACAAGAAATATCACAAAAAGGATATCTTTCCATTTCACTATAAAAAAGTTCCTTCACTGTTGAGTGTTAAAACAAACAAACCAACACATCCCTGAATTTATTCCAGAAGGAAAATATCAGGTATAACAGGGAAGCCTGCTACACACTAGAGCGGAGAAGCGTTGGTCTCAGCCAGGATTCCAATGTACAGACTGATGAGGACACACAGCACACATCTACAGTCACGTGCAGAGCACAGGAGGGGGTGTTGTGGGTTGCTGGGTCAGTTGTGGGTGTCCTGTGGTAACACTGAAGGAAGAAATTCTCCAGTCTGCGTGCATACACTCCTCTTTTGAAGATAAAAATGAAAAGGTCTCAAATCACCTTGCACACTATCATACCAGCCAGGGCTGACATCTTGGAAATCCAAACCCACAACAAGCAGCTGCTACAAACCTGCAGATCAAGCTATGCATACACTATGGACTTGCTGGCTGCCAACAGGTCCATACAATAAGTGATCAGGCTGCAATCCTAAATGTGAAGGCTGAATTAAAGTGATTAACATCTTTGATCAAGCCTGCTGTATTCTGGATAATTATAAAAACAAACAGGATAAATTCAGAATTTTCCATCTTGAGTCAAGAGCTTTTTCCATCTACAGCAAGCAAAATGGGTAACCGAGTCATGTAACAGTGAAGGTTTTTATAGTTTGTTTCTTCCCCACCCCCCCAACTGAATATGCTAATTCACTCAAAACAAGAAGTAAACATTCTGTTCCATTAACCCACTGTGGTTAAAAAACACATGAGACCAGATATGTGCTAGATCAAAAAGAATCATTCAGGGCTGTTAAAATTCCTGCATGGTTCTTAGAATCAGAGGCACAATGAAAGTCTAATATATTTTTTCTAAGGAAATAATCTGAGAAGTCACAATTCCATCTTAGCTTTGCATTTTTTCACTTAAGGGTAAAGTAACAAATGAAATTGCTGGAAAAAAAATCTAGATACACATTTTTTATGAGTTTCAGTTTCCAATTACATTTTGCTATCTGCACAGAAAAAATAATGATTTACAAAACAGGAAAGTACAATTGAAAACAAAAGTGCAGAGAGAGATGGAAAGGCAGATGTACTTGAAACAATTTATAGCTCCCCATTAAATTCCTGGCAAGAACCACTGTTGAGCTAACACCTAAGATAAAAAATGGCACTCAGATTTTCCCAGTGCCACTACTACTAGATGCATATATTCAGTTACATAATACAATTGCATGCCAAAGGATACGTGATGAGCGTGTGTGCAGTTACAATTGTACTCAAGTAAATTAGTATAATTAGTCTTTGACAGTGATTTGGAAATTTGGCAATTCTGTTTTGTATATAAATTGACAGTTTATACTATTTTTTAACATAAAATTTTCTGTAAAGTTATAAGGTTCAATTCTTTTAGGAAAAAAAATATTAGGCTGAACCTCCAGGTACTGTACACCCCCTACATCTATTTCAAAAATGCTTTTGTGTTCTTGAAACAAATCTGACTTAATTTTTGTTTGGCTCAGAAGTCATCAGTCATTTATGTACAGCATGCACGCCTTTATGCTTGTCTTGAACTACTTTAACACTTTACATTCCATTTATCTTCTCACTGTTCAGTCAAGATTTTTGTTAAGCTTTCTTACCTTTCTTGCTGTTAGTATTCTGCAGGGCCATTTCCTGTCTCAAGGCACAAATTGAAGCCTCACGCACTAGAGCGGAAAGGTCTGCACCTCTACAGATACAAAAAGAACCGGTCATTTTAGGATCAATTTCTCTAATCTTTTGCTGATGGCATATAGAAAAGCGAGGCTGGTTGTGCTGTCATAAAGGTTTATCTTAAGAACATTGGAAAGAGGTCTGAGGACTACTCAGTGCTGCAACCTTCATTATGGAGTGACGTCCTCCAGATTTTAGCCTCAGACTAAGATCAAATAAATGAGAACCAAGAGAAGAGGCAAAAACCTCACCCAGAATCCTTGAAAATGCCAAAGAATTGATTAATATTGTGCCACTTGGTGAGAACACAGTAATTTTTTTTGTATCAGTCTTATGAAAGATTCAAATGGAATCACCCATTATTACAACAGGGAGTTGCCTTGCTCAAAGCTGGATCAACAGTTAATTTAACATGCTCTTAAAATAACGGTATCCACAAAGCACAGTCAAATCAGTCTTTCTAAATATTTGTTTCCAGTTTCCAGCTGTTGAACTTTTCACAAGCCTTCAAACTGGTGCAAGTCACTCAACCAAAGAAATTTTTCACAATTAACTCCCCATGCTTCATTTGGGGATGCTACCAATACTGGTGTATATAAAGACAAACCAACCAAACAAACCAACCCCCACAAAAACCCACCCCCATAAACAAACAAAAACCCACCAGCAGACAAAACCCAAAAACACAAACAAACCCAAACATAGTTAAAAAACCCCCAAAACGCAAAATCACACACACATCAAAAAAACCTCAAACCAACAGTGAGTGAAAGGGGCAGAGAAAGAAAAAGTACTCATCTTTCCCATGTATGAAACAACAACAAAATAAAAATCATTACTGGTGATAGCCTCCATTTCTAAGATTCAAAAGCAATATTGTGACAAGAAACACGTCGTAAACTTTATCTTTTGTGAACTTCAGAAAATCATTAACTATTAATGAATCATTTAACAGAATAAAGCTTTTTGAAGTTTTGTAGAACGCAACTGCAAATTATTCGGACAGATAGTGGCTATCAAGCTTTCCTAAAGAACACACTTTGGTATCCCCAAAGCACAAATTGAAATAGACCCTCATCACTTTGTTAAACACATTGCTTTCAACTGGGTGATGGAACACGCTGGTTGTTTCATTTATTTGCTTTCATCATTTTAGATGGGTCTACAGTATAAAGAGGGCTCTTTTATCCTCTGATTATACACAAATTATAAAATAAAACCAAGCAAAGCCAAGATGAAAAAGTGGCCTCTACTGACCTGTATTTACAATGCAAAGAGGACTACTGCAGATGAAAGACTTTAGTATCTATATATTCCTACCAACTCCTTCGAAAAAAGCATAGGTGAAAGGAAGAAAAATAGCATAAGGGAAAAGGCTTATAAGCCCTGAAAGTTAAGAGATCCTCTTTCTAATAACATTACACACGTTATCACGCATCAGAGGACTTTTGGCACTGCACATTAAATATTCAAGTCAAAACAAGAAGCTACTCACGTGTAACAATCACAGTGTGGACTGTAAGCAATTTCTTCAAGGCTTACATCAGTGTCTAGTGGAGGCCGGGTGCCATCCTAAAGGAGTTGAGATAATAAAAAGAAGAATTTTTGGTTTTAATTTTTTATACACATGGCATCCCTGAAGTGATTGAGTTTCATCAATCAGGAATCATATAGGGGTCTGAGAGATTTCTCTGAAACATCCACAAATATTAATGTTTCTAATCTCAAACCGACAACAACCAGCCTTAAAAACACTTAATTATGAAATAATGAGTAATGCTAAATTGTAACTTCCCATCAATAGATTAGATTTTCTCTAACAAAATGATGGCCAGCCCATCACAGAGTGGTATGATACTAGCACTGTTCCATATGTGGACATGCTTTATGTAGCTGGTTACATCAACAGCATTGTTTAGCTGAACTTCCTGTAGATTTTACTATGTGTTGAAATCAAATAGCTAAGCAATAAGCATGTAGATTTAGTCTTATACAAATAATTTAGTCTTAAAAGTGATATCTTTTATGTTCTAGACACACATTTTCAGACTTTCAATTTTCCATTCTGGATTTCATAAAAGTTTACATATGCCATAGACGTTCCTTTAGACTTTTTGACTTCCATATTATTACTGCTTCTTCCACAAAGATCCTGGAAGTAGGTTATTCTGTTATTATTTTTGTATCTCCAATAGCAAAAAATATTGAACACCAGTATATTTGAAACTTACTAACAAAATTTTCAAACATCGTAAGCATGAAGATCTCCCTTAGACAAAGTAAAGTAGTATCATGGTAGTACAGAGACTCTAGATGCCTATAGCATCAAACAATACCTGAGTTTAGACATGAAAGGAGACTTTTTGATATAATCGATATACTTCTGCCAGAAACTCATTTGACAGAAATGTACAAATTCATGTAATTCTTTTCTGACTTCTTCAGGTGAAGCCACACTAATATACCATATACCTACAATACCTTCAAGAGAAAAAAAAAATCTATAGTAACTGGCAAGTTAAAACCCTTGAACAATTAACAGACAGTAGAATCATCAAGGATCAGGCAGAGAAAGGGAGCAATCTTGAATGAATCTTTGGTAGAATACCAGTTAGATAGGGGAGAAAAAGAAAACAAAAAAGACAAAGCAACAACCTGATTTTGAAACCTCTTGAAAAGAGAGATTTTAACCTGGAAACAAGGAAGTCTTGTACAATTTCATGTGGGATACTTTATTAATTGTTGTACAAGACTGCAAGCCTCAGAGACACCTTTTCTGCTAACAAGAAATGTTTTACCTGCTTGGAGTAGCAACACACCTTGGCATTTTTTTTGAGTGGGATGATCTGTCTGCTCTGGAGAAAAGCTCAGCAGTACGTGCACCAGAGAAGCTGACAGTACACTAGTAACTTGAACATGTGAAGACATGCTTCTCTTTCATAATTAATAAGCAATTTGAAAATGACTGATTCATCCAAGTTAACCGAAATAAAAGCCTTTCACAACAAAGCTTCAACCTACGTCTAGGCTGTCTGTCTTCCTTACTGCCTGTTCCTCCCCTTAACACCCTTTTCTACTCTTCAAGCTGCCTTTGTAAGCATCCATGTTTTCCCTCAGCCAGGGCTCTCAGTTTCCACATCCTGTGCATGTATTCCTCAGGGTTTTCTGGGAATGTATACCATCACTCAGAAGCCACTGACATCTGCACCAAACATTCTGTTTTATCTAGCCCTGAGCACATATTTAAGCAAGTGTTCCTGTACATGGATTTTTCAAATTTCCTTACCTAGAATGCATGGATGAAGTCTGACAAAAAAAAAGTATTTCAATTATTTTAACATAGTTTCCTTTGTTTAGATTCTCCATTCCATGTTTTTCTTGCAGATAACTCCTATGCCTTTTTAAATAAAACAACAACCTACTTCTTGTTCTTAACACTAGAAATACAAATCTTTGCCTAGCTTTATGAGAACTCTGGTGACTGCCAAAGCAGTGAAGTGAGAACAGCAGCAGCCTCTTTGTGGAATGAACACAGAAACACACAGGGAAAAGCCTCATTCGGTGTTGGTATCTAATTTCTGCTAGCCTCTTAATTAAGAGCTAAGAAAAATAAACCATTAAAGACTTAACAAGTCATTCAGTACAAAGATTTGTAACCAAAATATTAAAATACTAATATGAATTAAATATGTATGGCAGTATCTGACGTTCCAAAAATAACATGCCCTGATAACCAAGGACGGAATCCACAGGAACCAAGCTAGCAAACACTATGCAATGCATTGCTTACATCACAAGAAGGCCCATAATCAGATAAGGCCATAGCAAAGATGGTTTGTCAGCAGAACACAAACATGCCCCAGTATCAGAATAATGACAGGGTTACCACATCACATGTGCCACTCCTATTGGTGTTATCCCAACAGGAAGATCGACTAGCCACAAAGATTCCCAGAAGGAAGGAGCAAAGACACTTTTCAGCAACCTCGCCCAAGATTTACAGCAGCTGAAGTAAGCACGATTCTGAACTGTTTGATTCGTAAGGGGAATCTAGAAAACAGTTCCCTAACAACGGCCAGTCAAGAGGAAGCCAGATGAAGTGAGGACTCAACACAGAGCTCCTTATCCTGGCTCTGCCTCTTGGATGCATGCATCTTGGTGACTATATGTAGCTGTGAGAGCGTGAGAAAGTGTATGAGAGAGTGAGAGAAATCAGTTTTGTTTAATACCATCTTCCCCTCCCACAAAGTCTTGCACCAAGCTTTGCTGCGCTGTTTTCCTGCGCCACCAATTACAGTGAAAGCATTTGAGATAGTTACAAATCTCCAACGATTCTCCACCAAAAGTTAGGGAGAGCAAATCTCTACACCTGTATGTTAAAAAAACAGAGCAGATGTACACTCTGCACCAGAATCCTTCTACTCCGTTTAGAAAGTCTAGTGACTGACCTTTACTACCCACTTCTTCCAGAAGAACATCATTTGTGTTGTCAGAACAACCATGTAAACCCAATTTTTAAACAACACTTTGAGTTATCTTTAAAAATAAATTGGTAAAAAAAAAATAATATTCCTTACAGTATGTTCGAAAAATGATTCATGGATGTTACACTCAAATTCTCAACCATCTTCAAGAACAGAATTGTCAAAAGTTTTGACTCAAATATTTTTATAAAACTTAGAAACAATAAGCTAATCTACTGCTAAGAGCAAATGGGGGCATACTTACTTTTTTTTTTCATGAACTAATGCATAGAACAAATAAAGGGAAGTCCAACATCCTGAATTTGTAATGACAGCCTGACCATTGAACAACTGTTTTGGCATGAAAGGACATGCTTGAATGAGTCCTCACTTTCTGAATTCTCCTGTGGGATTAACTATTGCCTATGCCACAACCTTATGCTTATGAAAGTCTGAATTATCTTTTTTAGAAAATTGCTACATATTTTTTGCCACACTTTTCATAACATTGCACTATTTTTTCTCTATACTGAAGACTTGATGTCCTTTGCAGATCAGAAAAAAAAAAAATCTGACAGGACATCTGCTGTTAATAATAAGTGCTGATCTACTGGAAAAAGTAGGAAATATCTGAGTAATTCATAATGCTTTGTATGTTCTTTCTTTAAGGCCTTGGTTACTACCAAGTAGTTAGAGAACCACTCAAAGAGGATTCTACAATCAAACCTCTGAAGTGGCACAATGTGCCATTAACCCCAGGGAGGACCCATGAAGGCAGGTATTTTCACATTTACTTTGACCTACAACCTCTATCAACACAAGCTTCCTTAAATCCTAAAGACAATTAAGTGTCAAAATTACTATTGAGCAAATACAGCTGGAACTAATGCATCATTTTGGTGAATATGTGGACCCCCCACAAGAGCTTACAAAACACTTCTAGGCCCATTAAGCACACAGGTAGGAATTTTTTAATTAAATCTGTTCAAATGGTGACTAAGGCAGCAGTTTTTAGGTTTAACAGGTTTGCCTTACAAGATATACCAACCCCTTGCAGCCTCAGAGCCAATTTAAGAGCAGATGTGGTTGATGGATTACTTTTATGACCTCGTGCGTTTCATGAGACAGAATCCTGCAGTTCTCTGTAAAATTTGTCTTAAACCATTCCACCAAGCTTCAAGATAAGGATTTATTTCCAAATACTCACTTTGGTGATGGTCTTTAAAATAGCAAGTCGATCTTCAGGTGGTGGCAAACCCACATAAAGTGTTTTGTCCAGTCTACCAGGACGCAGGATAGCTGGGTCAATTATATCTTAGGGAAGAGAAAAAAAAAAAGACAAAAAAAAAAGACAAAATTATCCAGAAATGAGATACGCCCTTAGGAAAGTGTACACATGAACAGGATTATAGGCATACTGTACGTAGATTCAAAGAAGCCTTGATGTGAAGCTCTGATCATTGAAATAGCTGATTGAAATAGTTTCATCTCTGTCAAATAGGAGCCTCTATTACCTAGAACAGTTAAGCTGCATCTGTGCAAAGATGGCTCATAAATACCAGTTCTCTTTCTCCACAAATGAAGACAATTCTGCTCTCGGCAATACAATACTAGAATATTTTCACTGTCATACCTATAGCATGGTCAAGTGAAGAATTCCACATTAATTCATAAAAAGGAAAAAAAATGCTTGCAGTTTGTTCTATTGGAAGGAACTCTACCCATATTAACCGTGGCAAATCCCCTTGCAAAGCACAGTGACAAATTAAGAATAACAAGTACACAGGGCCAGTCATAAGCACCCATATGTCAACTTAATTTTACTGGTCATTTGCATTTCTACCACATATTAATTTTCTGAATGGTAAAATAGGAAACCCATGAAAACACAGAATAGAGCTGCAAAGAACAGAATTTGCTTCCTGGGAAGAACTACAGCCTCCAAATTTTATTATGTGTGGAGAAGTAAGAAACCAAAAATCACTACAAATGTTTCTAGAAAACCATTCAAAGTTCACATACAGTAATGTGAACAGCAAAGTCACAAAAGCACCCACTGAAGCTAGAATGAAAACGGTACCTTCAGTATAAGGGACTTTTTTGAAGTCTGTAAGTTCTATAGATGCACTAGGTAGCTATTGCAAGAACCTTATCCAAAAGTAACAGTTGAAAGTTACACCTAGGTCTTAAGCTGGAAAATATGAAGACTCTAAAAGAAGCTGTCAGCACCCCTGCAATCATTACATCTGCTTGACAAAATGTAGCTAACAGACAAACTACATGCATTCATGTATATGAAAGGTGAAGACTGGGAAAAGTTAAGCTGTTAATCGTTACTGTACAGATGTTTATAAGAAAACAAACCAAAACCAAACCCCAGCCAAAACCCAAAACAGTAACACAGAAGCATAACTATCCCTTTTTTTGCAAATGAAAAAAGTTTGCTTAACTCTGCCAAGATTCCAGCTACCTGATCCTACCACAACATAGTCTTGATTCGCTTTTTAAAAATGTGCATAGTTTTGTTCAACTTACTCTCTCCCCTACGCTTAAAGAATAAAAAGTAAAATGAGATGCACCCATTAAAATTGCTCCACTACCTTTTTCTTGCATAAACGCCTTTTTTTTTTTTTTTTTCAAAGATACAGCAGTCATGGCCAAAGGCATCTATGCAAGCAAAAATCAGCTATTGTGAATGTGACAAGAATGGTAAAAAAAAAAACCAAAAAACCAAAAAAACAAACTTGATGCATTGATTTAATACAGATCAGATGAAACAGGGTTAAACAGGATCCCTGCCATGGCAGGCCTAGACAAAAACATCTTTCTTACATGTCTGTGCACAGTGCTATATGAGATCTTGCTTTTGGCACAAGTGCACTTTCCTGTTTTTGTGTCTCCGTGGATGGAAGCCTTGCCACATTACTAAGATGAGATGACAAAATTCACTCAACAGATCAATGACAAACAAACACTCTCAGCAGGGATTGCATTACAAAATCATGCACTTGAGAACTTCCCCATTCTAAAGTTTTAAAAGCTCTTTACAAATATTAAGCTTGATATAGAAAATACTGTTTCCATTTTGCCTGCTGAGAACATGGCACTTGCCACCCTATTTGTCCAACGATACAAAGCCAGTGATGTGGTCTAAAGATGCATTGATCCATTTGTATGTAAATGATTACGCTGCCTGCATTCAAAGAGTTACCACAACTCATACTATCTTCATAAGCTGCAGTAATGGTGATTTACAATGAGAAGAACACACCAAAGTTTAAAACACAGATCTATGCTTCCCATCTCCTTATGAGTCAATTCACTTCGCTCTGCTGTTTCAGGCCTGGGCTTGAAGTTCTTGAAAATTCAAGTCACGTTAACACAGAAATTAGTATTTACTCATTGGCCAAACTCACTCATTAGATGCACTTTATATCTGTTTAAAGAATTGAATAATGTTCCTCTTTTAGGAATTTCAAAGCATTCCATCTTGATAAATCATAATGTTCTCTCTGTATCTATTCTCTTGAAACTTATCTAAGCGGAAGAGAGTCAACTAATTTTAGATGCATTTAACATTTTAATGAAATTAAGATAGTTATCACAGATAGCTCTTTCAAAGCCCATTAGCTCTCAAGTTTGAAAGTGAAACGCGATAACACGCAACATTTCTTTTCCAAGTAGCTGTCTCATGGAGAGAATACCCTTCTATAAGAAAAATGTCTAGTTAATAATTTTCTTTCTTGTTTTCTGATATAGTCAATGGTATTGACCATGTCCTTAGAAGACAGCGGTGCCATTTTCCAAATAATTTGGCAAAGTTGCATAAGAAGATATATTTGCAGTATATCCATTCCTTGCTTTGTTTTTAAAGGTTAAAAGATGCACTTGCCTGTAGAGAATTATGTAATATTTTATATTTTTATTGAAAATATCTTTGCACGTATCCCTATAACGTGACATTCCACTGCCCTACAATAAATATCTATTAGTATCATACTCATTTCCAGCTGATTATTCATATGGTATCTCAACTGTACAAGAGTCAACAATGTTTATGAAAGTTCAGTGCTTACCAGCAACAACTGCTCTTGTGCTGAGTCCCTCAAACTTCTCCTATACTCACTACAGCTTTTAAAATTATATATTTGAAATATACAAGATCTAGGCTCTCACATTTGTGACATTCCAGAACATAGGCTCAAAAGGCCTAAAAGGTTTTCTGAGACTCCAGATGAACACAGCAGTTAACAACTTTGCTCCTGCACAACAAACAAACTTCACTAAAGTTACTGTGAAAGATTAATAACATTCAAGGGCTGGTGAAATGCAGAAATATCATTTGTGTGACTTACAACTATGATGAAAGAAATTGTTCCATGCCTCACATATTAGACGCTTTTCTTAGATCTTATCTTGCCTTTAATTCAGCAGCGTGTATAAACAGGTAGAAACATAACAAACAAAAAAACCCAAACCAAAACTGTAACTATTGTCAGAGACTGAAGGAAAGATTATTTTTTTACTGTGTTTCAAAACATGTGGTTCAGGTGAATAGCCCTACAAAACTCACACAGACTTACTAAAGAAAAACAGAACTCACTGAAACTAGGACCATGCTCTAAGATAGAAGTAAAAGGGGAATTTTGCAAGAATTAATTTTTAAAAGCTAGAGAAAAAGAGCTTGAATAGAAGCACAGACATAATCACCATTTACATCAAGCTTAAATCACTATCACTTTGTAGTGTTCCACTGATTTCTTGTCTGTTTCCCCAGGTTACCTACAGTCCCTTACATCCCATGGTAAATGCTGCTGATGCCTTGGTCAGCATTTCTCTAAAGAGTTCAATGTTCAAAGCTTGGGGAAGTAAGAAAAGAGCAGAAAGCAGCAGTATCCAGTACTGAAACTCAGACTGGTAACTACAAAACCTACAGACCTTAGATAATTAAGAGTAGTGCTTGATGGTTTTGTAAGTACTTAGTCTCAGATTTCAGGAAATAAGTATAGTGAAAAAGGATATAATTATCCTGACCCACAACATTTCTAACAGGACATGACATTTCTGACTTTTTTTTCCCCCCTCTCTTTTTAATGACATTGAGTGCTTTACAAATGTAATGCTCTTCAGACAAAGTTTGACATTGGTTCTGCATTTAGGTGGAAAGAGATTGAGTTTGGAATACTGCACCCCTGCTAATTTAGCAGTAGTCAAGCAAGATCTACAGAGGACTTTCAAAGTCACTGAGTAAGTGTAAAAAAAACTTTCAAATATCCCGCTTTTAAGGACAGATCAAAGGCTTATTTCAACACTGCCAGAATAAGACTACAGATTGAATATGATAAACAAAGGAACCAATCTATTGTCTGGCCTTTCGGCAAAACATGAATTAGAGTGTTCCAAGTCCTTAAAGGCTAATATAAAAAAAGAATTTGGCAGTCTTCAGCCACAGGTTACATAAAACACCATCATTTTACAAAAATACCTTGTCACAGGTGCTACCACCCACCTGGAACAACTGTGCCAGGAACATACCTTGATGCCAAAACTGGTTGAGCCACCCCTATCCTACTGCTAGTACTATTATTCATTATAATAGTAATATTTTTTATGAGAGAAGACTCTTCTTTTGTCACCATGATCTCTAGCACTACTATGCTGACAATATACACTAATAATCATAAGCAGTAACAGCAACCAACTATAAAAGCTATCATGCTTACAACTATTCCAAAAAAGAAGCATCTCGCAAAGCCATTTTCTCTCCTATTAAATTACACTAACATGGACTGAAAAAGATGAGATCTCATGCTTCATAATACTGGCCCAGTGGAAGATTTCAGGAAGTTCTGCTGGGACACATATATTATTTAGCTTTATACTACACAACACCCCAGCACCTCTGTTCAGTATAACTATGACAGAAAAATCGTTCATACAAATGTCAGACTTGTAAGCAAAAGAGCTTTTCAGGTACCAGAACTTTTATTGTTTGCAGGAATGATTTAAATACACTAGCCAGAATAAACTATGGTTCTTCTACAGGTCTCTGCTTGGACATTTAAGTTTTTAGGGGCTAAGAGTGCCTCTTCCTACACCCTATAAACAGTAAATAAATTACCCAAGAGAAAAATCAGTTTCCGCAATTTAACCGCAACTTCAGTAAAAGTTGTTCTGACAAAAACTGCATCAATTGGAAACTATTTTTTTTTTTCCACACTGACGAATGCAGAAATCACAGTAAAAGTTTGTAGTTTAAACCTATCCAAAGTGTTATTCATACACACAGCTGATATCCTTCTGAAGCAACAGATCCATCCTATCAAAACTGCACAGATAATTGCCTCCTCTAGCAAAAGTTGGATGTGCCAAACTTTGCCATTCAGAAAAAATACTTTATTGTGTTGGCAAAACAGCTCCTTTATCAAGATACAATTCATTTCCATTTACAGAATTTTGCAGATACATTCATATCCTTCAATTTTATGTTTATATATGTTATCCCTGCTTTTGCAGGGATTTTCTTTTACATTTTCTACATTTGGCATTTTACATTTTTTTTTTTACATTTGGCATTTTAGCTTCAATTCACTTTTTTCCATCAACATCATTGGCTAGTAATACACTGCTGAGTTCATACCTTACAAATTTCCCAGCTTCCCTCAAATATTATTTCAACTCTCATTGCTCAGGAAAGTTTTGTAATTTTAACTATTCTGGTATAGTAAAACAGTACATCTGCCGTTGCAGAGGTACTTTACACCAACAGAATGGTAAAACTGCATCCAGCATAAGGATTACCAAGTGATAGATTAGCAATTGCACAGATGTCTGTTTCACATCTGCATGAAAATAAGACCCATAAGCAAGTGTTGAATGACTGTAAATCTAAACCCAGCAAGTCAAGGTGGATGCTTCCTCAAATTCAAAAGTGTGTGAATTCACACCCCAAGCTACCAGAGATAAGGACAAGTTTACTGCCATCAGCAATCAGATACAAAGCCCCTGAGAAACACTACCAAATAAGGCCACTTGCTACAAATGCTTGCAGTAGCACAACTAATTTAGTGAGAGATCTCTTTCCTAAGGCGATGACACCCTTGGTACATCCAACTGTATCTATATTTAGATGTGCTACACTGTACAACCTTATTCTCTTTTCTATATTGGATTAGATAGGTCAGAATCATCAAGCTCACACCAGCAATATCTTACCATTTTAAATCAGAGAATTTCTACACCCAGATACTGATTTCAGCATTTACAGCTCATACTTCACTACGTAAACAGTTTGATAGTGCAAAGAAATCAAGAGACAGAAAAATTTTCCTCAAAATCCTTGAATTTTTTGACCATTGGAAAAAAACAAACACACCTCATAGTTGCCTGTTTTAGGCAATCCCAAACCAAATTTTCCTTAATCTATAGGACCCAAGCAATCTGTCAAATATTTTAACTTTCTCATCTTCACATTTATACCCAAAGTAGTTATTTTTCTCTCTTAAGCCATTTCTCCTCAGAATTCTACATCTTCTCCTTACTTAACACATGCAGGTACGAAACAGCTGTGTCTTGTTGTCTTGTCAGTACCAGTAATTCGCCAAATACATGCCCTAGGTGCAAACGTTCTTTCCAAAATTCATGTACCTATTCCAGTATGGTTTTAACAAGGTAGACTGGTAACTCCGCATTTAATTTCAGTTACAATATTCACAAAATGCTTATAACCAAGGAACTGCAACATCTTCATGCATAGGTTTCTTTCTATTCTGACAACAAATTCCTTTACTTCTAACTCTCAGCATCTAGATGGAGTTCAAATTCAGAAAGAGACAAGTTTCTTCGTATGTATAGAACACAAGACCTCTCCATAATATGAAAAAAAAGAGGCAGAAAGTTGTTGTAAAACATATGATGTTTGTAAAGTAGATGTCAGTGTTTAGCTTACTAACTAAGAAAATGCTACAGGAACTGTAAAAGCTGCCAAAAACTGAAGAGCCAGCAAGGGAACACAGACAGCAGTCAATATCAAAGCTTCACAGAACATGAGGAAACAGTTCAGACTGAGGGAACCAAATTCAGAACCTGAGGCGCAGGGAGCAAAAGATAAGCAAACTGAAAAATGATTTAACATGAGACAGAAAACTATAATGTTGCTTTGGACAGAAAATCAATGCAAGCAGCAGCAAAAAAGATATAATTTATGTTTTAGTTCTCTTGTGTTCTTTTATGTTCCACAGATATAATTGAAGGTCCAATTAAGTCAAAGAACTTTCAAGTATTTTATAGCAGTGGTACCAGGTGCTAATTAAGACACATTTTAAAGATGTTGCTTCATCTCACCCTGTCACCAGAATGTGGAACAGACTAATTGATCAGAAAAGGTTTGGATTTGAGGAGACACTGGAATTTTAAGTACAAAACAAGGTTAATATACAATTCAAATATGTAGGAACACATGATTTTATTAGAAGAGAACCAGTGATAAGTCATTTCTCTTGTTTATGATTTTTTGGGTCCTTACCTGGCCTGTTTGTGGCAGCCATGATGAAAACCTGCTGACGATTCTCCAGACCGTCCATCTCTGTGAGTAACTGGTTGACTACTCGGACACTGGCTCCTGACTTTAAAAGGAGAAAATTGTCAATAGAATTGAGGAAACAGTGGGAATGCAAATATTTCAAAGTAAAAGAAACAAAACATCTACTAGCTCCCTGCTTTGAAATACTCTTTGAAGAAAAAGTTTATTTTTTACACTTTTAATGTAGCTGCATCCTGGATTTCTACTTAGTCTAGCTTGTTTCCATCCCAAATTCATGCTACCTATTCATCCACCACACATTTTAACTTGTGGCAAACCTTTTCTTCTCCATTAGAGATGAAGGACACACTTAAGGAAGTACATGTAGATATTTCTACTAATTGTTCTCCCATCTCTCTCATCAAGAACACCCGAAACTTGTCAATATTCAGGTTTTGGGGAAAAAAAAAGTTTTCCAAATATTTAAAACTCTGAAACCATACTTTCACCAGCTGAGCTACTCATAGTTAAATGTTAATTCCATTGTACTGACATGCTATAACCAAACTCAACAGCTTAATCTGAATTTCATTCTAGAGCTGGGGAGATGGAGAGAGAGAGAAAACGCCCAGGAGCTGGAGAACAAGAGTTCAATTATGCAGTAAAACTGCTTGATGATTTTGAAGAACGCTGTTCTAAGTGTTACTGTTTTATTTTACGCATACAAATATATAAATCCACCTATAGATAATACCTGGTGAAAATGAACACAGGTCTCAAAAAGCCAATGGAAACACCAAACATCCCTAAGTTTCAATTATGAATCCCAAGGACTGCCACCAGTATCACAGCCTGAGGAATACAGTCACCAGTCCCCTGCCCTGACAGTACCTCTACACGATCAAAGACGACTGTGAAGAGCAGGGGTGGGGCCTAGCGCATTGAGAGCATTACAGCTGCACACAGGTGTCAAGATTTGATTATAAATTAAACATGATATTAAACTGCAGTTCTTCATCTTCTCCTATTGCTCTACACAGCCAAGGTGGTGGATAGACATGCATTCTCTGGATATTATTTTCTATATACACATACTAAAAAAAGTACTAAGCTTTACAAAATTTGACAAACATATTTTTCCTCAAATACGAGAAAGCCTACTGGATTGTCTTCCTTGGGAGATACTGAATGTAGTGCCCTTCCAGGTGCTTTTCTTGCTAGCACAATGCCACAAAAGCTGCAACTAAGATAATTAATATATGGAGATATTTTAAGACAGACTCACCTCACGGTCAGACCTCCGAGGGCACAAAGCATCAACTTCATCAAAAAATATAACACAAGGGGCTGAGTTCCTGGCACGCTGGAACACCTGACGTACAGCACGTTCACTTTCACCAACATACTAAAACAAATGATAAATCACAGTGAAACAATGTAAGACAGGAACACTTTGCTTGGAAAAAAAAAATAAAAGCAGTTTCAAAGCCTATTTAAGGTGCTTTGCAAGGGACAAGTGCAATCTGCCAACCAGTTTGCTTCAGATAACAGTTTATGTCCTAATATAGTCTCTGAATCACAGCCAGACATTTTCTCTTAATTTCACAAGGAAGTAGGGCTCCTCATTAATTTATATTTCCTGCCTGTATCAGTACTTCAAGTACACATTAAAAAAATGTTTAGGAAAAGAATAATCAAATCCAGTATTTTGGTTTTAGCTTCCACATTATTAATAAATAGGTAACTGCAGGCCTCTTGCTCAGTTCAACACATTCTCTTAACTCTAAAAGGGACCAAAGTTATATCCCAACACTTCTAAGCCCAGTGCTTCAAAAACTCAGACTACAGCACTTCTATCTGGTAACATTATAAATCCTTAAAAATCACTTTGATCAACTAAAAAGCCACACTGCTTTCCAATGTTTCAAACTTCCATTAATAAACTAAAACGACTGGCAAAACACATTCCTGAACTTGAAAGCTGAAAATTTCATTGTGCTTCATGAAAGCTGATGATCTGCAGTTACTGATCACCAATTGTTCTTACTGTAGATTTGTTTTTTTTTTTCTTTTTCTGATCCCCATAAAAGCAACGATGCATGTAGTAGGTCATTTAGAAATCCTACTTCTGTCAAGAAGGCTCCATTTGCCAGGTAGTTTAAATCAAGATATATACTTAAACTACCCAAATACCTTTTTCCTTTTCACATGAATAATGTCACTGCTAAAAACTTTAAGCAGAGGTTAATTGTTGCAACTTCAGTTGCACCAATATCAGTTGTGTAATTATCAGGAACGCTGCTTGCCTCATGCCTTGGACAACAATTGCATAAATAACAAAAGCAAAATGATTAGTACATACCATATTCAGCAGTTCAGGACCTTTCACAGAAATGAAGTTCAGTCCAGACTCATTTGCCACAGCCTATCAAAAAGGGAAAGACAGATATATATATATATATACGCACACACACACACATATATATATACACATATACACACAGACACACACAACCCCCGCATATTTTTAATGTTTTCTTTGGTTCTGTCCATGGAGCAATAAACAAACTTAAGAGAAGGAACACAGTTACCAACTGTTTGTAAAATATAGAAAACAGTACAAACTATAATTACATGCAATTAAGAGTGGGAGGGGGGCAGGGAATTTAGCAAGGTGTTCTCTCTCTCTCTAATGAGGCAGTGTTCCACTCCACCCCCCCCCCATTAGCTGAAGAATTCTCAATACTTTGTGGGAGTTAAAGAGATACTCCACTACATTAGAGCATTTGAAGACAAAGGTGAGTGACAATCTACAAACTTGCATGAGCACCTGCATTTATATGGGGAGGATATAAGAACTGAAATGCTCAAGAAGGAAAACAAAAGTATTTTCAGTAAGGTAAATATTATATTTATGTACTTTTATTTATTATAAGAGTGTAGACTACTCTCAAATATATAATTTAGTTACAGTGAAATATTCCATAGAAGTGGTTATCTCATGGTGTTTCTTCCTATTTCTGCTACTTTCTTCTTAGCCAACTTCCTTCCATTAAGTTTTGCCATAATTCCTTCTCAATTCAAGCAAAATTGTAACTTTATGACAAGAAAATCAAATAACTTTAGCACAGAGGCCCAAATTTAATTTTCTGATGAGAACTGAACATCCAGACTCAGTCATTCCTACAAAAACATCCACTTCAAGAAGATTCTCCAGTATTTTTAAACAAGTTTAGAAAATGTTATTACCTTAGCCAACAGTGTTTTGCCACACCCAGGAGGCCCTGCAAGCAGGACACCAGCCGGAGTAGTCAGGCCCAGAGCTTTAAACTGCTCTGGGTTTCGCACAGGTGCCTATAAAAGAAATTATCATAGTTAATCTATGACAAAAAGCAAGCATGAAACTTTTCATTTCAGTTACGGCTGGATGAAAAGTCATTCATAAACAAGTTCTTTATAGGCTAAAAGAATAAAGTCCACCAGCATCTTATTATCTTGCACTGATAAGTACCCCAAAATGGGGAAGTTTCAAGATTCAGAGGCAAAGATTTTATTTACCTAAGTTCTCATTTTAAGGTGCTAGAGTTAGGCATCCCTCTGACTGGCAGCAAGACTGCTAACCTTCCAGCTAAGTAGTCTCCAATTCTTTGTGTGGCAGTTGTGTAACCAACATTATTGGTACAAAAACTTTAGAATACTTAAGATTCAGCAATAATGAACATACTGCAAGCATGAATACAGTAAGTGAAATGTGAAATTCATGCACCGGACCTGTAACAATTTTGAAAGCAAATTATAAAGGTCTGACTATTTAAAATGAATACGTTGGCAAAATTTCTAGTTTGTAGCATGTTACAACCCATGGGCAGCACATTAAACCTTAAATAAATATTAAAAAAACCAAACAAGCATAGTTTTATTTCCTGCAGAGGGGGAAGTGCAAAAAAAAAAAATATTTGAAAGTAAGGTTAAGACATACCAATATTGCCATAGTCAGCTCCCCCCGAACATCCTCCAGGGCTCCAATATCTGCCCATGTCACGTCAGGAATTGTAACAAAGCCTTCTCTCTTGGCAGAGGGTTGCACTGATGACAGTGCAACAACAAAATCATTCATCTCAATGCACAGCTTCTGCAGCTGCTCCTCAGGCAAGTGGTCTCGCTTCTTCAGCAAATCCAGAAGTCTTTGTAATTCATCCTTAGGGTTCAGGGAAAGGGAGAGAAAAAGATTATGCACTGGATTAGATTTTAAGAACCATTTTTAAGGGCTTTTTCAAAGCAACACTTTCTTCAACTGTAATATTAATTATGATAAAACGAATCATTATGTACAATACACAAATTATGTAAAATAACATTTAAAATTAACATTAATGACAAAAATGTTCCAAGGAAAGCACTATGTACATTTAACACTTGTGAAAGCACAGAGCTGACAGACTACAATCTTGATTTAGATACTACAGAAACAGAGCTAGCACATGTATTTTGTAGTCAAATTCTTCCTACTGCTTCTCCCACACCAATTAGGAGAAAGTTCCTTCCATGCTGAAATTTCCAAAATACGTATTAACTACATGTGTTAAGTCTGTTTTTAACAAGAAATTGCTCTTGACAGAAAGTGAACAACTCTGCTGAACAGCACAATTTCAGCAATTTGCAGAATATTAAGTTACATAGAAACCTTTAAAACTCCTAACACACACACACACACACAGCACTCTCACTCTCTCTCTCTCTCTCTCTCTCATAGATTATACACTTCTATTTAATATAATCTGATTTCAAGTCATCAACTCATTTCCTCAGGCTGATGAGACCTGTTTTGTAACCAGGCCCTGATAAAATTTGGACAAACAAAACAGAGAAATAGGATAATGCTTTTCAGCGCTGTGCCATCTTGCAGACCACAGCACGCCAGGCAGGTGTGTTCCAATTTCCCCAATCAGTTCTTATTGGGGAAACTATCTGAGAAAACACTTAATCAAAGAACTTTATACTTTCACAACATAAACACATCCCAGTTCTAATACAGAAAGGCAGTATCAAAGCAAATTGATACTGCACCACAAGTAAAACTATACCAGGATTTTCATTCTAAGATCGAAGGAGAAAAAAAGAATTGTAAGAACTGTTAAGTTTCCACATTTTCCCAATAGCAGTATACAGGAAAAGTATCACTTCCTATTTGTTGCACAAAGAAATAGAAGTATTTGTAGTCCCTGATATTCCTTTTAAGCCCTCCCTCCTCTTCTTAACAGAACCATTAAGAGAAATTCTGAAATAGCCAAGACCACTGGGTTTGTTTACTTAAATTGTGTGAATTATTTTAAAAGGTTTTGTATGTTTATTTTTCCATTATAAACACAATATAACGGTTTTAATAACAATACCCTGTATTAGACTATGTCAACCTCCTGCCAGCTATCAAAACATGGCTCTGTTAGGATTAGACTTCCTCATCTTCAACAACCCCTTTGATCATGGTGATGTTGATAAAAACTGCAACCACCTGCCCCTCCCTACTTTCTTTTGGCTACATCAGGCCCCAGGAAACACTAGTAGGTATGCAGTGTGGTTACGTTACTCTAATACAAAGGCTTACTACAGCTTTTTACACTGGTTTTTGTTAATTACAATAATAGATTCCTTTGATAGCCCTTCTAAAATGAGAATCTGAGTACAATGTGGATTTAAAACCACTTTGTTTTACTTCTCCAGACAAATGTTTAGGAAGCCCACACAGAACGAAGGTACATACACACTGCAAACATCAAGAAGTAGGGTCAAGAACTTCTATATAAAGATGCTGTGGTTCACTGACCACAGCATGTCACCTGGGCCACAGAACAATTCTGACGCTGGAAATGCTATTTTCTGCAACACAGTTCCAGCTGTACTGTACATTAACAGATACTTTATCTGCAGCTCAAGTCACACTGCTAACTCAACTTGTCTGCTGGATAGATACCTCTTCCTCAAACTTGCTACAGGCACTAGACACTACATGTGATTTACCTCAAGTAATCTCATAGCTGGAAGGAAAACGTAGACTGCATAAATACTTCTAGATTTGGCTAACTGTAGCTATACCAGGAAAGAGCACCAGGCATCATAATAGATACGTCGCTGATGGCACAGCAAACAGCTTGGTAAAAACTGTGCAAATCTGATATTCTTACAATTCTCTTACAGCCAGTAAACTTTTGAAAAGAGATGTAGCCACTATTTTAACCTCTAGTCTGCTACAAAACAAAACACCACAAAACAAACAACAACAACGAAAAAAACAAGGAAGAAACAGACCTTATATAAAACATTAATGTTATTTTTAGAAGCTGTTGTTTTTGGAAGCCACTTATTCAGACCCATTATATGGGCCATTAAGAGTTAAGCTTCTGGCTTAGGAGCTGATTATTTCTAAATCTAAGTCTAATATTACATTGGCCACAGATGTTTAAGTATTTATGAGCAGTGACTTTCACAACTATAAAATGGCTCAATTCTAAAGGTATTAAGAGGCACATGCTTCAAGGAACAAATACCTTAGAAGGAAGTTCTAGTTGTTTGGAATCCTCTTCCACCAGGATGTCTGTTCCTATTCCCAGCGTTTCTTCATCTGTGTTTCCTCCAGCATGTACGTGTTTCCTTTTCTGCTTCTCAGATTTTATCAGGACCCTGTTCACTGTGCACATAGCTGCCTCACGACAAAGTGCCATCAGATCAGCACCTACATAACCCGGAGTCAGCCGTGCTAAATGACGAAATTCAAAGGATTCTGGGAGCTTAAGTTTTCGACACAAAGTCCGAAGAATTCTAATCAAATAGGGAAAAAAAGGACAACAAAATAAAGATGAAGCTGTGGCTTTTTTGTTTTTAGAGGAAAACAAACAGCATTGTTCTGAGGTCTCTTTCAGTCCACATGAACTGAAATTACAGTGGGAACAGTTTTCACTCAACCAAGTAACCAACACTGAAACCCACAAAACTATGCTATATATTTCCTTTCAGTTCTAAACCGAAAACCAACAGTATCAACCAGACAATGTCAATCTCTGGGTAAAAGCTAGTTTTGGTGAATCTAAATATTATAGATTCTTTAAACCTTAGTTTATGATTCAAAATTGACAGAGCAGATCTCAGGGTGTACCAAAGACAGAATGTTAGCTTCCTGAGCAACAGAAAATATTTAATTCCATAATCTATACTGTTAAGGCACTTCAAAAGCTATTAACATAAAGCTAAAAGCAGATTTGCACACAAGAAAAGAAACCACCCCAACTGTAGATACAGCTACCAAGACAAAGAGTAGATGCACACTTAATGTCTTCTGCACTTTTGAGTGTGTGCTGATCCACAGGTGTGGACGAGCACAAATAGGACTAAACACAATAAGGTACTTTCGTTAACTTACACATTATTTCCATATTTATTAATTAATCAAAAAGAAGCTTAAACTTTGTAACACATACTTTTCTCTTGCTGCTTCATCTGGGATCCCTAAACAAATTTCTCGATCAAATCTCCCAGCTCGCCTCAGTGCAGGGTCCAGTGAGTCAGGCCTGTTAGTTGCTCCAATAACAAGGACCTGGGTACTGGCAGCCACATTATTCAAATCTAAAGAAAGGAAGGAAGGAAGTTAGCACTCATACTCTCCGTCTCAACTTTGTTCTGATGTCTATGCGACTCTGTTTCTGCAGCACACAATAACATTGAGAACAGCAGAGATAAACTTAACCAAAAGTCATACTAAACTGCTGGTCATCCTTATGTCTACTATCTAGAATTTACATTTTGCACACTCAAGCAAAAATAAGCATTTCAAAATGACATTTGACACATTTTCCCATTGTATCTGTTTGCATAACAGACTTACATAAAGCTGTGAAAAAGTTACTACTTTTCATACTGTTAAAAAGTAGTAACATCCTCTCAAATTTACTAGAATCTTCCCACCACCCCCCAGGTAAACTGCCAAAATACAAAAAATTATTACCACTATGTCCACTAAAGTAACCACGAGTCACTGCTGAAGGACAGCAGACAGTAAGCCTGATAATTGGAAAGTTTAGCTTACTACAGATGTTCCTGAAACTGACCATCCATACAAGTTAGGAACTGAGCAACAATTCTCCGCTCCATGTCCTTCGAAGCAACTTCTCTTTTTGGGGTGATTGCATCAATCTCATCAATGAAAAGGACACACGGTGCACTGGACTAGGAACGAGAAATATTAATAATTACAAAATTACACTGATACAGTGTATTATGAGAAATAATTTTTTTCAGATTTTCTGTTCTATAATTATTAATCTAAGTCTGCTGCAGAATCAACCTGTCCCAGAACAATTCTGTTCTTATGGATTATCTGGAGAGTCACCAGACTATGAAACTGTGCTGAGCTGAGGCAATGAAATAATTAAGGCATGAGATTCAAAATGTCGCTATATAATTTCTATGTACCTCTACGTTGCTTTACTTTTTCCATAAATATTCCATTGTGAATGTTCACTTTGCTTAAGTCCAAAAAAGAAAATCAGACAAGGAAGGTCTCATTTGTTTTTTTGTTTGTTTTGTTAGTGACATTAGAGCTGTGGAATTTCAAGAGCTAGTATTACTGACATACATAATGAAACAAAAGGAACAGCAGGTGGTCATGAAAAATGATCTGCCAACTTCAAGATTACTACAGAGCCTGACCACGTTCAAAGAACAAAAAAGAGCACTAAGTAATTCCTACAAGTGTTCTAAAATTCCATGTACTTCATGTTCGCAAAAAGCCAACACTAACATAGAATAATAACCACCGTAACTAATAGAAAAGAAGTGTTTAACTGACATAAGATCATTAATATTCTCAAAAAGGACTAGTAGTGCAAAGGAATACTCAAGGAAAACACTAAAATAATCTTTAAAAAATACTAGAACAATATTTAAAAAAAAATATTTTAAACCCAAGCATTCTGTGTTATCAGGTAGCAACTGCGCCATCTAGTTGTCATTCACTTTTGGTGTATCTGATAGAGGGAAAAAATGCATCTAAGCTGTGAAGATTCCACAGTATGTGCATAATGTATAGAGGAATTATGTCTTTTTTCCCTGTACAAAAATTTGTAAAAAAAATTAAGCGGAAAAGCTACTTAAGTGAATGTGAGACACTTTAAGAACAGATTTTGCTTTTAAACATATTTTATGCAACACATATAATTTCTTAAATAACTTCTATAGCAACCTCCCCTCTATCACTATACATACAAAAGATAGGTAATTTCTAAAAACTCTGTGTGATCACCTATTTAATTTTATTCTAAACAAAATCTTATCAAGGCCTTCTAACAATTAAAATGTAGTATGAAGTGGAAACATAATAATCTAACAGCCTCACAATCTTTTTGCCCTGTTTAGCACTCTTTTTTACAGGAACATACTCTAAGTTGTGGGGAAGAGTAGAAAAATGGAATAAAGCTGGAAAACTGGAACATTCTGAGAGATCAGGAACAGAAAACTGTCTTCATGAAATAAAACCTGGGGTGTATCAGAAGGGGGGTGGTCAAGAGGTCGAGAGAGGTTCTCCTCCCCCTCTACTCTGCCCTGGTGAGACCGCATCTGGAATATTGTGTCCAGTTCTGGGCCCCTCAGTTCAAGAGGGACAGGGAACTGCGGGAGAGAGTCCAGCGCAGAGCCACAAAGATGATTAAGGGAATGGAGCATCTCCCTTACGAGGAAAGGCTGAGGGAGCTGGGTCTCTTTAGCTTGGAAAAGAGGAGACTGAGGGGTGACATAACCAATGTTTATAAATACGTGAAGGGTGAGTGTCAGGAGGATGGAGCCAGGCTCTTCTCTGTGACATCCAGTGATAGGACAAGGGGCAATGGGTTCAAGATGGAACATAGGAGGTTCCACTTGAATATGAGAAAAAACTTCTTTCCAGTGAGGGTGACAGAGCACTGGAACAGGCTGCCCAGAGAGGGTGTGGAGTCTCCTTCTCTGGAGACATTCAAAGCCCGCCTGGATGTGTTCTTGTGTGATCTGATCTAGGTGTTCCTGCTCCGGCAGGGGGATTGGACTAGATGATCTTTCGAGGTCCCTTCCAATCCCTAACACGCTGTGATTCTGTAAAACATTACCCACATGCTAGAAAAAGAAAAAGCTGCATTTGTTTAGAACAAAATTATCTCAACCTGTCTGGTTCTTGTTGCTTCTTACTAAATCTGAAAGTTACAGCAAGGCAAAGCTTCCACTGTAACTTGAGTCCTGTTTTTGTATTTGCCCCAGATTGCTTACTTTATACCCAAACCCCCAAAGTCTTAAGTCTCTCACATTCTCTCAAATTCCATGCCATACAAAAACAGCAAAAAAATCTTGCAATAAAAAAGCACAGTAAACTGCGCTTACATATTTTTTGTTTTTATGTATCAAGCCAAGCAGCTCTAAATAAGTAAATAATTTATGCTGCTCCCTTTACATTTCATATGATGAACTATCATATAGATTTCAGAATAGTAACCTTTGTGCTCTGTGACAGTATGATACTTAATACAGTGGAATTCTGGTCACAGAAGGGGAGACACTGATTTGTGTGCAGCAATATAAAGATTCACTCAAATTCAAACCACAGCAACAAAATATGAATTTTTACAAAGAAAAGGACAAACAAGTCAGTGTTATTTCCAATAAGCGTCTCACCACAGCCTGCTCAAACAATTCTCTCAGTTTCTGCTCAGATTCCCCTGATACTCCAGACACAATCTCCGTTGCTGCCACTTTCAGCATCGGGAGCTCAAGCTCCTGGAAGAGACAAGGAACGTTGTATGATACATGCAGAGGTTAGAAATGTTGGCTGTCCTAGAGGAGAAATATTTTCCAATATGACATGTTTTACACCCAGAGATTATGTAATCAAGACTAAATCTTAAAGAGCTAATTTAAAATGGGTCCAAGCCATTTGGCCAAGTGAACAGCAATGGATACAAAAACCAGGTTTCCCTAATTCAATTAGAGAACAACTGCACTGTCAAATAGCTTTGCACCTTGGTCCCCAACCCAATCCTTCACAACACATATATTTGAGTTCAAAACAAATATCACTGAAGAGCCCTAAACAGTCCTTGGATTTATATCCAAGACGGGCACAGAGCAGCACAGCAGCCCCACTACACATCAAGCTATCAGTAACATCATATGCACTGAGATAATTGATTTGACATAGGCAAAGCAACATCCATTTCTGGATTTCAGAACCACTATTTAATGGATGTCATCCAATAGATTCAAGGTAATGCCTCACAAAAGGCAGTAAGGTTGAGTCCAGGCTTAAAACAAAACACTATGGTAAATTTAACCAAACATATCTTCCATTTATAGCCTCAATACCCATGCCTATATTGCTGTCCTGGGAATGCTTCAAAACAATTAAGTCAAACACAGAACCTCATATGAAGAGGGGACATAGTGACAGGGTTATATCAAGTACAGATTCAGACAGAATTTAAACAAGAGGAAGAGAAAACATATATTTTAGGCTAAGATATGAAGGATTGAAAAGAGATTTAAAAAGACAAAAAGACCTACTCTATCATGAAGGAGGATTATTTTGTTTTTCTCTAAATACAATTCAGAAACAGCAGAAAATGTAAATGCAAAGCTATCTCACCCCAGCAATTGCCTGTGCAAGTAGCGTCTTTCCACATCCTGGTGGTCCATGTAAAAGAAAACCGCGAGGTGGAACCACACCTAAGTGGTTATAGACTTCGGGATGACAGATATGAATGAGCATTTTGCATATTTCCTGTTAAGGGCAAGAGAGACCTCTATTTAAATTGAATAAATCAGTATTATAGATGGCTAATATTATAGACACACCAATATAAAATTTTATTAATATAATTTCAGTGACTGCTTTCAGAAAGATTAAAGAAACAAAAAAACCCAAAACTTCACTGCTGTTGCTATAAGCAGCTATTCTCAATGCCATGCAGATTAATTCTGCCAGATTTCTTGTTTGTCATTTTTCATACAAAATTTTATTCAGTGCATTCTGTGTGTCACAATTAAAATTTTAACTGACCTTTAAAGTTTCATCATTGCCTCCTACATCCTCAAACTTCACTGAAGGGTGGTAAAGCTTTGGTCCCTTACTTCTAACTGTAAAGGAGGAAAAGTCATGCAACTTTAGACATGGGATAATAGTAGTTGCTAACACCAAACAAGAAAATACTCAGCCTAAACAATTACCCAAGTACATGGATTAGTACTATTTTTTGGTGCTAGACACAGGACTGGAATACTGTTTAGTACAACGTTAAGGCTAAATTTCTTAACAAAACACTCAAGGTCACTTCTCTGCACTTTAGTGTAAAACACTTCTCTGGTAATGGGATTCCACAGTCAAATACCATGTCTTTGTTTGGAGGAGCACAGCAACAATAACATCTCACCTTTCTCTTTAAGTAAGATGGCCTCAACTTCTCCATCTACATCTGGACATTCTTCTTTTTTTCTTTTTGTTCTCTTACCCTTTGTCTTCTTTCTTTCACTCTCCAAGACAGAAAATTCTGTTGGTTTCTAGGACACAAAAGCAGAATTATATATACAAAACCTTCCAAGTCAGTGAATATCTGCAAACGCTTAAAAGAACAAAATGTTTAAGTGTCTACGACGCTTAACTTATACATATTACAATGAATGAAGTCAAGCAAGGCAGGAACATAACCACTTCTTTTTGTAGTAAATATTTTTTTTTATATACAGAGGATTCACCCTTTTTTACAGTGTTAATTACACCAGTCACTTTTTTGCTCAGAGTACATACTCATAAGCAAAAAAACCCAAACCAACCCCCCCAAACCAAAAATAAGATACCAGTTATTTGCATACCATAGAGCAATCCACTTTGAGGATGAATAAAACTGTATCAATGTATTTACTCCAATGGCAATTTTTATTACTAGTAAGTCATGAGTGGCTGTAAGAAAATATTAGTGCTGACTAAGCTAACTGCAAGTAAGAAAAGGACTAATACAGGAGAAAAGAAAAAAAAAGAGGTTTGATTAAAGGGTTTTTTTGTTTGTTGTTTTTTTTTTATAATGGTGTTGCAAACGTTTTACAGTTTGAAGATCTCCCTTTTATTAAATTTTTTTATAAAAGAGGATGCAGTACTACTAGGAAAAGGGATGATTCATCAAATTTGTCTACTCAGGAAGCATTTTGTGCAATGAGAAAGGCAGGGGTAAATGTAGTTCTTCCTTCACACACAAAAAAAAAGTCACTTGCCAAAATGTCTGGTCAGCCAAACAACATGTTATCTCCCATACATAAATGGAAAGTTTCAATAGCTAATCAAAGTTGTTTTTTTTTCTAAATAAGAAAAAAAATGGGGGGTGAGAGAGACCACAAAGTGGGAAACCTGTCTGCATGGAGAGTAGGACCTATTTTTAACTGCTCTATAAATCTATGCAATTTCCTTTCAGACTTCCCCGACTCTTATCCATCAAAAATACTTCAGCTATTCCCAGGCTCACTAAGACTTAACCACTGGCTAAGGGAGACTGCATGCTATGGCTACAGCAAGCCACACACTAGTGTGGCTGGTCACTGGCAAATGGAATAAACAACAGCAAGTTCCACTTACCTTTCTCTCAGTATGGACACTAATCTGGGTCTCCCTCATACTGAGCACTACATTTCCATCAAAAAATGAGGAGGAAATTCATAATCTTATGACTTTTTTACCTCCCATACAAACATGCTTGAAATGGACCAGAAGGTTCAAAAAACACTTCTGACACGGCAGAACAATGGGCTAAGCCCTTTCTTCTTTAGAAACAAAGCTAAAAACAAGTACTCCACTGGGTTTAAGCCAGTTTTTAATTTCTGTTTAACGTGTCCACTATCTTTAAACACAGGATGCATGTTTGTAATAAAACAACTATATTTTAAAAATCCAGAAAGACAGACAGTCCTTTTGTTTTTAGAATCACCTCTCAAAAGCCTGTCAAATTACACAGGGAATTATATTCATACTTGCTACTTAAATCACATTGGGTTTGTAAAACACAATACCTCAGAAACCAGATTCTTTTCATCTCCTTCTCCATCCTCAGAAAGGTCAATGAAAAAGTGTTTTCCACATGGAGTTTTATCAATGAACCAGCCACCTTCAGAGATGCGTGTTTTAACTCGTGTTCCTGGTGAGAGGGTGCTTGTTTGAGGTGCTGTTCCCACAGGAGGGGGTGTTTCCATTGCTTCATTTTTTGCAGTGGTTGGAACAGAATCGGGATTTCCTTTCTTGTATAAGCTCAGCAGGGAACTGTTCATGTGATTTGTAGACTGCAGATTCATGTAGTTGAAAAGAAAATACACAGGTTATAAATTTGGATTATTTATATTGAGAAGCAAATGAATACTATTTCATAAGCATCATTTAGTGTCATCCCTGCATCTTCCAACCCACCCCTCTGCAAATCAAATGACGGCATACAAAACTACATCTGTTGGTTGATGAAGCAACAGCCTTTGCAATTTACCCTGAAACAACCCCCCAGCCTCATCTTTCAGTAATAGCCAGATATGTCAGTTCCTCCAATCATTTCATTGCCAAGTTTTTCAGGCTGCCAGTGTGCTTTCCTGAAAAGTGACTCCCTACCACAGGTTCTTCCTTTTTCATCAGAAAATAGCCTCCTTTAGCTCTACAGATTCTCAGTTGTAATTGCCAACTCTGACTATACCTTATCTTCATCTCCACTTTTAAATTATCCAAGTGCATTGCAATCTTACAACACAGAATCATGTTATGCAAATACAAACAACCATAATAAAAATATCACTTACTAGATCTTCTGGATAATCATCATCATCAGAGTAATCTGTGGCACTTCCTGCTGTCCTTTACATGGAAGGAAGACAAAAACTATCAGTGTATCAGAGCAGAACTGCAAGCGAGACACCCACAAAACAAAACAAATGCAATTCACATAATGTGGTTCCCCACAACCATGATATGTAGCCTAATAGAGGGAAAATCCTGACTAGTATGCACTAAATTTACTACTGTGAAGAGTTAAAAACCACATCCTTTCCAAGTCTGTGATGAGTTGGATCAACTTGGAAACGTGTCTGAAAGAGTCCTAAAAAAAAGTGAAGTAGGATCAATCTGATTCAGTTCGCCAAGAGACCACACAACCACCAATGCTGGCACAAGGGAGGTAGTAGTAAACCACTGATGAACTAGGCTAGTTCTGATTACAGTGTCCTAATTTCCCATGAGACCCTTAATATCTGTCACAGCTTAGAGAAACCAGAATGGTCCATGACAGTATGCACAGAGTTGGGAGTTAGGAAATCTTAATTCCAGTCTCATAGCCAGTGGTGACTTACTCTGAACAGCCTGTCTTGGGGTCTTATCTCTCAGATTTAGCTAGTAACTGCTACAGACAAGGAAGATTAAGAACAAAAAAAAACCAAACAAAAAACAAAGAAACAAGGTCTGGGGCCTTAAGGGGAAAACTATCAAGGAAGTCCCAAGGATATCCACTAATTCAAGGCTGTATGCCCCCCATAACAGAGAAATCAAGATTGACTCTAGTATCTGCTTGTCCTCAGTGAAAAAAGTGCTTCCATTAACTACAGGTAGCTTCTGATGAAGACAAGCCTATGGGAAATCAGGCATCTACCTGTAAGCTTGAAACTACCAAAATTTAATAATACGAAGACAGAAAGCTTCAAAGAAATGACAATACTAATGGCATTATTAAAATAATCAAAGGGTAAAATTTTTTCTTACTCATTTTTCTCTTGTTGTCTTGCTCTTTTTGCCACATGTTCAGCCTCTAAAACTGCTAAATCTTCACGTGCTTTTTCATTACTGATTATTCCAAACACTGGAAGAAAAAGTTCAAACATGTTAAGAAAACAGTCAAAGCATAATCAAAGAATTTAGCATCTTGGACAGAATACTAACAGAACTACCTTTTGCAACTTGTATTCTAAAAGCATTTCTTTTTCTTCGTCCATATTCTGTACTGAAAAAAACAACAAAATAAACTGGTTACACCAACTGCTTTTTCCCTTCAACACATTGTCATTCACAGTGAAAAAAGTACATTTTAAGTTGATACACAAGCTTCTACACGAGTTCTTATTAAAAACTATGTGAAAATGTGATTGTTTTTTCTTAAGCTTGGAATAGCTGAATCACTGGGATGAAACAAAACCACTAAACTATACTGGTCTCTAAAGGGACGTTAAGTAAAAATTATCAAGGTACTTTTTAACTGTAGATACAGAAAAGCAGCAATATACACGTGAGCACACTACTGAATGTACACATTTCACAACACTACTGATTTTTAAATTTTAATTCAAACAAGAACATACAGATACAGGACTACACTCAGGCAAGGACAGTCCAGCAAGGGGTAACTGTGATAATTAATAACAGTCACTATGAAAAAATCTGATTCAATTAACATCCTTAAATGCAAACAAAAACTACCAACCTTCTACCTTCACTTACTGAGATTATATTTAATTTATTTGATTTTATACAATACTTGACAGAGAAAAAAACAAAACAAAAAACCCAAGACCTGTAAGCATCTAAGCAAGGATTTTAGCTCTCTCCCTCTAACAAGGCATAAATAAACAGTGTGCAAACATAAATGAATATACTTCTTCACCTTCCTTAACCCATACACCCGCCAATGATCTGCTGAAACACAACCTTGCTCCCCACCCAGAAAAGTGTAACAGCCTAAAAATAATTAGGCAAGACTGCCTGTCCTGCTGAGCAATTAAGTAAGATTCAGTGTCTTACTGAATCCTCTATCTCCCCTGTCTGTCTGCATTGATGTGTTTTTTCCCCTCATATTTTAAGCTCACTGGGATAAGGACCCACATGCTGTAATGCATCTGTAGCTGTTTAATTAAAAAAAAAAAAAGCACAACAAAATCCACAAAACAAACCACAACTAGATCTTTGCAATGCCAATGCATTAATAAAACATAAGTTACTGGATATATTGGTAGAGGAAAACACTGGAGTGGAAAAGACCTTACAGTTTCAATCAACCTCAACAACTGATAATGAAGTTAGTACAAAGAAAATTAAATTTTTTATTAAAAATACATAAGTGCAAAGTAAGAAAATAATATACTCCATATTTTGAATGCAGAACATAAGAATACAAATCTTCGCTCACCTGTAGGTCTTCTGCAGATCAGATGCTAGAATTCCAATGTCAACATACTGGCCACATTTACTACTTGCAAGATACTGAAACGAAGAATTTTATGCAGTGAGTAAGATCTCTGACAATCACTACACCAGAACAGCTACATCAAACATGCCTATTTCAAACTCAACTTATCTTAGAGGTCAAAATGCTAATCAGAAACTGTTTTGAACTGCTTTGGAACACACTAGACAGTATTTCCCAATAAAATGGGAAATGCTTATTAAGACACAGATAACTGGCTAGCTACATTTCCCAGGGAAAATCTGCACACCGTATTTTGGTGCTTTGGTGACTTCTCTTGGTGCAACTCCATTGTTTTCATTAGTAAGAAAGATTACTTTATAACCCACACACCATCTTATTGTCAATCCTAAAATTCTTGGATTCACTTGGTTAACCCCCTTCTGTTTTAGATCTCCTACCTTACAAATGAAACAATCTACATCAATTAGTATGGATACTGTCATAACAAGAACTTTATTACAAGATGTTTCAAAGAATACTATAGAAAACTATACAAATGAAAGTGAACTTCTGATAGCAGCTGATCCAACCCATTCTCAAACCACAATTACGAAAGTGTGAGAAAATGTACTAAATTTCAGGTATAACCATACTCCATTTGCTTTCTTCCGCTACTCTCCAAATTATGAGTGAGAAGGACTTTCAATAACGTAATGGTGGATTCCTTCTTAATAACAGAAAAAGGAGACAGAGAATCTCTCTGAAAGATATGGTATCATAAATGTCACAACAGGGAGAATTTTAAAATCTCATTTAAATTCATATCTCTATTTAAAACAATTAAGTTGCTTAAATTGAATACAGAATTCTTTTTAAAAATCATTTTACACTTCATGTTAACCATGGGCAGCTACTGACCTGCAGAAAACATCAAGCCTACCACCAATCCAGCTGGCTATTCCATTTCAGAATAGTCAAGACACAGTTTTGTGATCTTGTAAAAGAAAATAATCAAGCTCCCTCAAGCAGCCGCTCACATTTTAAGGAATTAGAAGTGGAGCACACTTACACACAGAAAAAAGGGTTTAATTTGTGAAGGGACCATAAATATTCATAAAATAGGAGACAGCACTATGCCACTCAAAGGAATCACCATTTTTTCTTGCTCTTCACACATGTATTACAGAAGTAATCCCATTTTTTCCCTTTCTGCAGTCATTTCATATAATCCATGCGTATGTTTCCACAGGCAAACGCTTCCAATTTGCCTGGTCCTACCCAGAGGGCACTTTTTGTTTCTTTGACTTTTCCATTTCACACTTGAAAGAGCAGACAGCTTCCAGACCAGAAGCCCTGAAAAGCCCAGAAAAAAAACAACAAACTAAAACAAAAATAAAATTTAAAAAGGGAAAAAAAAAAAAGACGCCTTCAAAGGCCTTTAGAAAGCCCTGACAGACCAGACCAAGCCGGGCTGCAGCGCTCGCTGCCGCTCCCCCCCCGCACCTGAGCGGCCCAGATGCACACGGTCCCGTCAACGAGGAGGGGGAGAGGCGAGGCCCGCCGTGCCGGCCGCGGGGAGCTCCCCTCGGCCCGCAAGCCCTCCGCCCGGCCGCCGCAGCCCGCCCCGGCGGTACCTGCTTGACGCGCTGCTTGAGGCGCGGGTCCACGCCGTGCCCCGGCCGGCTCCTCATCGCTGCCCGCCGCGCTCCTCGGCCGAAGGCTTCCCCGTGGGCCCACGGGTTGTCCTAGCGCTTCGCCTGCGCGGCACGGCCACTGCCAGGCGGGAATTGTGCGCAGGCAGCAACACTGGCGCCTCAGCCGCGCGGCGCCGCAGGACCTCTTCGAACCGCCCGCCTGTACCGGCAGACCGTCCCAGCGGCAGCGGGGAGTCCCCCGCTCTGGGCGCGTTCCCTTCTCCCGCTTCTGACCCGGTTATTAAGTTTCAACACAGGCGGCCCCGCTCCCTTGGTCAGAGCTATGTGAGATCCCCGGCAGCACCCTCACGGAGAGCAGGAACCTGCCCCGGCAGCACCACCCGACCGCGGCGCCTGAGGAGAGCGGGGAGACTCCACTTCCCAGCATGCTGCGGGGCGGAGAGGGGCGGGGCGGGGCGCGGCCGTGCCTGAGCGGAGGGGCGGGGCGTACGGCGGCCGGGAGGGCGGTGGCCGCGGCGGGATGGAGTCGGTGGTCTTCATCTTCTCGCTGATTGACTGCTGCGCCCTCATCTTCCTTTCCGTCTACTTCGTATCCTTCTCCTGCAGGCCTCTGGGGTCGCCCGGGGTGGTACCGAGCTGGGCCGGGCCCATTTGCGGAGGCCCACCCCCATCCTCACCGCCTGAGGAGCCCCCGGACGGGCGGTGGGGCGGCGGGGCCCGTAATGGCTGTGGGCTTGGGTGCCCGCGACGGGAGCCCCCGGGAGCCGGCGGGGGAGGAGGCGGGGGGGGAGAGAGAGGGAAAGAGCGAGTGATTCAGTGCCCGAAGTATGCGGTTGGTTCCTCCGAGTGCCGGAGCTCGGGTGGCCGCAGGCTGCTGCGGGCGTGTGCGGCCGGTGCTGCGGAAAATGGGTCGTGGCTCGGCAGAGGCAGCGTGTGCTTGGCGGTGGTGGAGAGGAGGGGGTGTCGAGGCGTGTTTCCCACCCTCAGAAACTACCCAGGCCTGAAAAAATGCAGCCCGGCCCTTAACTGAGAATACCTCGCTCTGTTTCAGATGCGAGCTTGTAGCTGGGAGGCTGAGTTTCTTGACAAACGAAATTTCCATATTCTTTCCTATAAACGTGCCTGCAGCCTTTGCTGTCTGGCGTTGGTAGAATGTAAAAGCACTGCTTTGCCTTTATTTTTTTTATTTTTTTTTTAATAAAGGAGAAATGGCTTTCATAATCTTTCAAATCCTGGTGCTATTTCAGGATCTACCAAATTCTAACTTAAAAAAAAAAAAAAAAGTACGTAAGCACTTGAAAGAAATTCATCCTGGAAGGACAGGTTATTTGTTGAATAATGAAAAGACTTTACCTAATTTTTAGGGATAGAAAAAAATCTTGTGCTTTTTCATTTTCTTGGAGCACAAGCTTTACAGGCCGTGGCATGATGATATGCAAATGCTAAGCCTTTTTTGAGAGGAATTTTCTGTCTGAAATCTTAATATTTCAGTTGCTGAAAATTAATTTGATAATGATGTTGCTCTCTTATTTCCTAGCAAAGTATGAATTAACACAATAATGCTGTAAATGTAAAAAAAAAAAAAAAAAGCAGATCCACCTCTTAAAACTGCACTATTTGGCTTTATTAAGAGGAGAGCTTAAAAGGTGCATTAACTTTTTCTTCCTTTTATGTTCTGGTTTCAAGTGTTGTAGTAATAATTCTAATACTAAAAACATCGAGTTTGCCTCCCTGGTCTTTTTTAAGGGTTGAACTAACTGAACTTTAGCACTTGTGCAACAGTTGCCGTTTGAAAAACATCATAAAATCACTTGGCCTGATGATAAAATGTGGCCTAACTTCCTACCTAAAGTAGGAATGAATTGTAACTGATTGAATGCGTTTGGCAGATCATCTGTAGAACAAGACAGGCTACACGGAGAGCAGAGGGCTCTCCCCAGCCCATTGGATAAAAATAAAGCTTTGTGTGTTCTGAGTTACTGTACAATTTTTCCTTATCTTGGACTTCAGATAATTACGCTATCAGATTTGGAATGTGACTACATTAATGCTAGATCATGCTGCTCAAAACTCAATAAAGTAAATTATTCTTCTTTGCATTTAATGTGATTTAAGAAAACAATCCCTCATCTTAGCACCACAAATAACAGGACTTGATTGGCAATATTTTGCATGTATCCTTTATTTCAATCTGTTTGTCTTTTTTGGATGTGTGCCACATCAAGGATGTCTAGTCGTGACTGAACTCTGGGATCTTTATAGCAACTTTCTCTGATCCTTTTATGTAATTTCTAACCTCTACTGAACAGTGGAGAGTTTTAAAGTGATAAGAAAAAGTGCCAAAGTACCGCTTTAACCAAATCTCTTTAAAACTGATTTCATTAAATCAATGTGGCCTTCCTGCATGGGTGTTCACTTTGCTTTAAAGCTATTTTCTTCCTTAATGTAAAAGAGAATGCTATAGGATACTGTCAAGACAAAAATGTGTTATTGCCGGGGGCTGACCCAATTGAACTATGCATTTTCATATTGATCAACTTTCTTATCTGTTCCAGGCCCGAGGGTGTTTGTATGTCCTGTGTCTGTGCAGATGTTAATTATCTGCTTCTCTTATTCCTAAACTCAGTGTTCTCTGCAGGGATTTCAAATTTACTTTCTTAATTTGCTTTCTTCACTGCATGTGTAATATAGTTGTGTTCAAACACAACTTCTCTCTAGAAACTTTTGTAATAGTTGGATGAAGTACCTCTATTATAATATCTTAGGGCTTGATTTCTGGCTTATGTGCAATCTGTCTGAAGGTATTAATTTCCCCATATTGTGATGAAATCACATGAGTTTTCTTCTTCCACAAATTTTCTGTCTGAGTTTGATGTTATTAGAATCGGATGATAACTCCTTATAGATCTCCTTTTCAGAAAGAAATTTACATTTGTGCGTATAACTTTTTTCTTTTCTTCCCTTTTTACAGTGGGTGGTCCCTGAGGTGATTGGCCACGCTGTTGTAACTGTATTAATGCTTATTTCATTGCACTGGTTCATCTTTCTCCTTAATTTGCCAGTAGCAACATGGAATATATATAGGTAGGTACAAAGGGTTTTGTGTGCTTTTTTTCCCCCCACTGTTAATAGTTTAGCTTTAATTGTAGTACGCAGATAAATAGTATGTCATGATGAGATGTTTCAGTTGTGGTTTTGAGCTGCTAGCGGTCTTCATGGATCTACCTAACATAAAACTCTCCTCTCTTTGCAGTTAAAATGATAAGAATCCCAACAGTGTAAAGGATATGAAGCTTTTGGCTTTTCCTTGCATTCACTCTGGTGCCCCGGAATCTTGATTTGAGAATCATTCCCAAGTTTGTAGGAAATAATAGCATGTTAATTGGGATTATGAAGTAGTACTGCAAACATAGTTGTTAATGTTTTTCATGCTGTGTCTACATGCCTGATAGTGATATCAGTGTAAAAGTACTTAAGTCAGCATGGCTGATGGTTGTAAAATCATCGGGCTGTGGTCTTATCCCCTTCATCCACCTTTGTTACTGCCTTCTCTCACGTGTTTGCATTGTTTTGGTCCCCCCTCCTCTCTTGCTTCTTTGTATTTGGAAAGCTTTGCAGACTTCTCATCTTAGGACAACTGTCACTGTTACTGGTCTTTGTATACTGGGCTGTCCACCACTTTGGAATGGTTTACTTATCAGTAGGGGTCTCCATGTGGCAACATCGGGCACTGTTGGTTCAAAAATGTTCTTTTTATTTTGTATCATTTGATGAGCAGAGAATTGAACCTTTACAGGTGTTATGCTAATGAAAACTGGGTGTGGATTGGTCGTGAATTATCTCTAATCACTGTACTACAGGAAGTCCAAAAGTTTTAAGATATGGGTATGAAAAGTTGCCTGTAGTTCTTGTTGGCCTAAGCCTGCTAGGGCTAGCTATTTGCTATGTATATATGCATTAAAGCCGACAGTTTGCTTGTTCTGTGTGGTTTTACTGCAGAAGTTTTTTGCTCTTTAGAGTATGACAACTTGCTTGAGTTGTTTGTCAGTATCTAGCATCCTTGTGTCCGTGAATACAGTTCCTTAGATGTGTAAGACAAACTGTACTAGCTTGTGAGCCTCTTGGAAAAACTACTTCCCAAGTTCCACAAGCTCTAAATAAGTAGCATTATATTAGTGTTATCACTCTTCTTAAAAAGCAAAATTAATAAATCCTAGAGATATAAGGAAACTGTGTACTCTATTTCTAGGGTAAATTGGTACAGGAAACTTGTGTTCTTCCTTGTAATGCATTTTATAGAAATAATATTCCAGTAATGAACAACAATTTGTGTTATAATACTAAAAATAGACAAACCACTTAAAACTTCAAATTTAGAAGAGATTTTCAAACTGTAATTATTTCACATTAATGATTTTTAATGGGACATAATTGTCTTTGTTATTAGTCAAATATGCTGCAGTGCTTTTTAATGACTCTCAGAAAGACAGACAAGTACTGTGGTCTTAACTTTTTTTTTTTTTTTTTTTTTTTGCCTCCCACTGCTGCTAGAAAACAGCCTTGTTTCTTCTTCCCTTTCTTCCCCTCCTGTATTGAAATGAGTGTTTTAAGAGGTGGGGGGAGTGCCTTTTAGACTAAAAGTAGTGTCATTCTTCAAGTATAGAAAGAAAATAAGAGAGTGTTCTGTTCTGAGGCTTTGCTTTTGCTCCAGCTGTAAGACCAGGAGTTAAAATCCTGTGCAGAAAAAGTATTATTCCAGCAAGGTAGAGCGTGTATGACATTTAACTGAAATAATAACACTATTTGAGACTGAGCTCAGTGGGAGTGAGAACTTCATGTGCTTGCATTTGCTCTCTTGAGAAATGCTTATGACAAAAGAACATGCTGCTTGTTGTCCTGTTCAAGCAACATTCATAAACATTTGTTTTGCTGGTTTTGTTCTTTCTTTTGCTTACATTTCACTTTGTTTCACTCAATTTTTGTTCTTATGTGGGTTTGGACAGCAGTGCTTAACTTCTTCAGTTCTGCCCAGTCTCTCATCCTGTCAGCCTCGGTGTCTCTAGTGAGAGAACACAGGATGGTTGTGACAAAGATGGGACTAATACACAGATCCTTTGTCTTATGCTATCTCATTTTGACTGCTGAAGTTTGTGATAATCTATGTGGGGTTTTTTGTAAATAAATCTCTAATTCTTAGCTAAATTAATTTTTTTCCAGTCCCTTTTATCTAATGCATTTTTCCACTGTGGGAGGATGGTTCCTTCATAACACCAAGTAACCACAAACAGCAATTAGGATGAACTGGAATTAGCCATTACCTGAAAACATTCCTGTTTATACATTAGAAGCTGGGGCCATGCTTATAGTACTTATCCTCTGATTCTTTGTTTGTAGGTTGTAGTGGTGGAGATAAGTGCAATATCCTGAAATGGAAATAGAATTAAAGAAGAGCACCCTTATGTTGAATTGTGAAACAGCTCTTTAGATGAAAGCCCCTTCTGTGCAAGCTCTCCCCCTCCCCTTCCCTTGACATTCCCTCATGTTTTGATGACTATATTTTTGTTTTGTTTTGGTTTTTTTCCTCTTAAACTTTCAGGTACATTATGGTGCCAAGTGGAAACATGGGGGTATTTGATCCCACAGAGATCCATAATCGAGGACAGCTGAAATCGCACATGAAGGAAGCCATGATTAAACTAGGCTTTCATCTGCTCTGTTTCTTCATGTACCTTTACAGGTTAGTTTCAAAAATTGCTCCCCAGGAACAAAGGAATTGTCTGACAGCTATTTTTATCTCTTCTATTCTGCTAGAATAATTGCTGGTATTCATGTCTTATCTTTTGGCATCCTGCTTAGCCTCAATAATATATTTTGACAGCTATCGCCAAGCTCATTATATGCCTTTATTCTTTCCGATCAAACATTGTTTGGAAACCCAAACTACTCCTTAATCTCAAACCCACTATCAAGTACAATATGAAGAGTTACATGATTTCAGCACCTAGAACAAGTGGCCTATTTAGCATGGAAAAAACCTTAAGGACCAAGTTTATTTTACAAATTCTGCTTTAGAAAATAAAGTTGATCTGGCTAAGTTACAAACAGGTAAGTTCTGTGATGGGGCCGCTTACTATGTGGTGGAAGAACTACTGTTCTTTACTGCAGTTATTACTTCTGCCATCCTTGTCTTCATAAGCACAGCACATAGCATAGGTGCCTTGACTTTCTGTTTCAGAATCAAGTGCAGTTCTCTCATGAAAGCGATAGCTGTTCCTACTTGCACATGCTTCAGTAATCCATTGGTCTGATGTTTTCTGTTTTGTCACAGTATGATTCTGGCTTTGATAAATGATTGAGAAGTTCAAAAAGAACCGTTGACTGCCAAATTGCGTCATCACTCCAGTGACTGTGGAGCCACAGACACCTTCCAAACATACCTAGATCAGTGTCGTCATGCAGTATATTTTTCCTCTTCGAACAAGAAATATTTTTCTGTATTTTTAACATAAAATATTTTCAAAAGACATTGGATTTGTGTAGCAGTTGTCTTTATTCCTCATAAAACCCGAACTGCTGGAGCTGCTGCTTCTGTAAGGTGCAATCTTGCTTGCAGAACCAATTACATAGGAATTAAAGGGCGAGAAGGGAAACTCATTGCAGCAGCGTGGGCCAATAATAGTGGTAATTCCAGAACAAATTTAAGTACAGCTCCAATGTCTGCTTCTTACAGAAAGGTGTCAGGATGTGCCTGCTGGCTGTCAAGCTGTCTTATTAGAGCCTAGTTTGAAGCAGTGCTTGAACACAAATTTCAAACTGAAACAGTAGCACAGCTTGCATCTTTGTGTCAGTTTCTTCTCCAGCTAAAAAGCAAGGGAATATGACTTCTGCTTTTCTCCCTTTCCACCCCTCCCTCCAACAACCTCTATGCAGTCTTCTGTTTGGATGGATTAAGGTCCCTTTAGGCAAAGTGACACATGTGTAAGAGAGAAAAACAGATAAATAAGAACCGTGATTAATAGTTGTTTTTCCCCTTCAGCTTCTTTTTTTTCATTGAAATAAATCACAGAACTGCATACAAAGTAAACATCATACTGCACCAGCCCTGGAGGTGGTTACAGAGCAAAAGCCTAGCTGCAGGCACTGCTCCATGAACCCCCTCCCTCTCCAGTGAGGTTAACCAAAAATATGGTTAACCCGACCACCTCTCTGAGGTAGACATAACTCAGTTAACCCAATTCTGATGTGACTCTGCTTCAAAGACACTCAGTACCCGAGTTCTTTTTGTCCAGCTCTTGCATCAGTGATAAGTCTATAAACCTGAGTTTGTACCCTCCCTGGCCCATAACTGTTTTGGGTTTTTTTTGTTTGTTTTTTTTTTAAATGTGCATAGGAACAGGGTTTTTGGAAACAAACACATCAAGTGAAACACTTAAAAAATACAGTTTTGTAATTAAGTCTTAAAATTTCAGGGTTTTTCCTTTTCTTCAGTACCTTCTTTGGTGTATAGCTGTAGTCAGCAGGTTGTTTTCATGGCCAGCAAAGACAACACTAAAGCTTGATTTCTCTAGATACTATCTGTTTGATGTTTTTTCTAAGAGAAGTTTGTCTCAAACTTTTTGATGGATGGAGTCCATGTTTAGCTGTTGCAAAGATGAAAAACTGCTGAAAATTGCACTCATTAAGAAATAACTAGGGAAATAGCTACCACAGCTGTGTGCCACTGACTACTTGACACCACAAAAATCAAACTACTGCCTTGTAAAGATGAAACCTAGACAGCATCTACATCTGGAAAAAGGAGAGCACATAAAACTTTAAAAGAGAGGAAAGTCAGTAACTTCTGTAGCAGCTTACATGGCAGGCAATCAAGTTATCTTATTTGTATGTGAAAAAAAAATACTACATGTATTTTGGGTTTTATCTATTAGAAGAAATGAAAGCGAGATGCTTAAGTCCTTGCTGTAGTGCCAAGAGATAAATTTAATTCATGGTGTTTCACACCGAAAAACATGATCATTAATCACCACTTAAAGTAGCAGTTTTCCGTCTTATTCTAAAGGCATGATTTTGAGATGAGAGCTTTATTATTAATGAAAATGCTTGTAAAATACATTGTCTGCAATGATTTCTAACTACTAGCACCTCAGAATTACAGTGCTGACGTGAGATAGGAATTGGTAAAATTTATCACTCATATGAAAAGCTTCTGTTCTCCTCTACAGAAGGAAATGTTTCTTAAGAGATATGAGGACAGGGAAGGATAAGGGAAAAGAACAACATAATCTGAAAAAAAAAAATTAAAAATGGGGGTAGTATGTCTCTTAATTTATATCCCTGACCTAGAGGGATATTATTGTGGATTCCTCCCCACTTCCTTCCTCAAGAGTGAATTATTGTCCATGAGCAATAAAAAAAAAAAAATACAGCTACATTCTCTAAGTGATGGTTGTCAAATATTAAACAAGTTATACTTTTATATGAATGCAAACTTCCCACCCCACCTTGTTTATATAAATAAATTCTCTGTTCATTCATATCTAACAACATGTTAGAGTAGTTGTAAAAATCTCAGTAGCAGGCTCTACAATTCTGCTGAGTAATTACACTGGTAATTTTGAAGCTTTCCTTATTGGGCAGGGTCACTTCCTGCCTTAACAGAGATCTTCACAGAGCTCAGTCAACAATAGGGAAAAAATATTTGTAATTGCTAAAAATGTAGTTCATTAGCTGGAAATAGGGACCCTGCAGTCATGTCTCACAGGAGATCCACAGAAATTTTACAGTAGTAAAAATCAAAAACTCTCTGCATTCTGGGTCTCCATCAAGGGAGAACAGGGTAATTTAAATCCAAGCTTACTATACAGAATTCAAGACAACTACAAATCTCAGACTGATTTTAAATAAAAATTCACCTAACTTCATCACTATGAATTAGCGTGAGGCCAGAACACAGATTCCCTCCTATTCACGCACCACAATATATTTTTCCCTTTGCAACTAAGGTATCCAAGTATAACCTCATGAGGGGACCATTATCCTTCAAATGATTGGCTCTTAATCCATGAAAATAAATCTGAAATTGGCCTACAGGGATTCTAACTTTTAAGCAAGGTTATTAAACTCTTTTCCTCATCCCCACTCTAGAGCCTGGTGAGCTTGCTAAGGTATTAGTCATTCCACGGTTTTCAGAAAGATGAGAGAGCTGTTCTAGTACTGCACTTGGGAGAGGGGATTAGTTAAACTACATACAAATTTCCCCCTAATTAATTATTACAGTTACAGGCTGGTGGCTAGTTATCTTGTTTTATTAAAGCATATACTTATTTCAGTCTAGTAAACTACTGTTAAATTAAAAAACTGGATGCACTTCAGCAAAAGACTTGTTTGGAAAAGCTACAGGAAGGGGATGGCAAATGTAGACACAGCTTTTTATTTAACAGAACATGAGCTAGAGCTGAATTAAAATGCAGGACAAGGCTGAGGCTGTGTTTCAAGGCACAGGGAAGAGGGATGAGAACGCAGGGTTAGTTGGAGAGAATAAAGGCATCAGTTGAGAAGTCACTTCAAGAGCTCTCATCCACAAAAGCTGCTTAGGTCAACTTCACACAGAAGTCTGGAGGTCCCTGATCTCCAGTTTAAGAGAAGCCTAAGCAGGAGATGTCAATACTTTAGGAGCACCTTCTTAATATGAAGTATCAAAAAACCCCCAAAACCCACAGGTCACCTCAAGCAACTTGTGCCTGGTGTTTAAGCAAGCTCCAGCATTAAGAAATTGAGGCTTTCACGGAGCCGCAAAGGAGCAGACATTCAACAAGTTAGGTTAGCGCAGAACGGGACACAGGCAAGTCAACAGCTAAATGTACAGTGAGAACACAAGCATGGGGCAGATTAGAGCCAAACATCAAAAATAGGAAATCCTGCACACAACACTGCGTGAATTCATCTTCAGCTAAACTGCCACAAATTAATTTTCCTAGGGAGGAAGTGGAATACTACAAATATGGAAGAAATCTATAATTAATAATCAAGAAATTAACATCCAAGTCAGTAATATAAGTGAAGTTAGGGAAACTAAGAACTATTCATTCCAGTTATTTATTCTGTTTATTGACTTGAAAGAAAGGGAATACAAACATTTCTGTTAAGTGCTGTGCACCAACATGGAAAAAGTGTTGTTTTTTTTAAAAATCCTAATAAAAACAAATCAGAAGTTAATGTAGTTCCAATTGAACAATTTTTAAAGATATGTTTAAAATACTACACATTTATAAAATAAAAAAGTTAAAATGGTGTTCTGTAAATAATTAGTAAAACAAGTGAAAATAAATACGAGACCCAAAGTTCTTATGTTTTTAATGTAATATAGCAAAGAAATTTTTAACTACTTAATATAATCCGAGGAGAGTAACAAAAATCCAGAAAGTTTAAGAATGCAATCCTTTGAAACATTTAATATCAGTCCATAGCAAATAGTCATTACATACCAAAAGCTCTAAGTGTTAACTAGTTCCACCACAACTCCATATAAATCTTGACAATTTAGAAATCTTGAGATCAACAATAAAGTTCTTTTCTTGATCTCTACAGCTTGGTTTGTAAGTACATACATGCTTTGAGGATCCATTTTGTCCCATATGTTTTCAAGGAGCCAATAACTTTTTCCATCTGTGCCTAAAAATGTTAAGATTCAAATCTAGCACATATACCCTAACAACGAAAAAAATGTTTTTTTAAAAAAAAAAAATGATGGGGCACAATGAATTTCAAATTTATAAAAATATACTGATATTAACCAAAAACCTTCCGGTCAAAGGACACTTCACATACACACGACTTAAAGTATGCAATAAAACATGACAAGTACCTAGAACATTTGGTTCTCTGTCTGTTCATGGAACGCACACACGCACACATTCATACCAGATGGGAGGAACACTCTCACAGACATTTTATTGAATCCAGATTATCTGGATTAATAGACAGAAAACTTGTCTACAGTTTATTTCAACAACTAGAGGCAGCTACTGCAGCAGTAGTTCAACACTGCACACTTCAATTAAGTCCACCCTGTTTAAAAAAGTGTCAACGATTTTTATTTCTGTCTTTCTAAACATCGTTAAAAGTAGCAGTTTTCAAAACTAAGTATGGCAGCTGAAAAATGGACTCAAGCCCATGCAGAAAAGACAGGAGGAGGTCAAAAGGAGGATTAGCCACTTGTGGGATGGGTGTTCCTCTTAATAGAAAAAAAAAAAAAAAAAAAAAAAAGGATCAAGTGTATTTTGTAGTTAAAAATATGGAAAAACTATTGAAAGTGCATTTTTCCTCCTCCTCGAGTTACAGTAGTTTGTTGGTCAGTAAATCCTGGCTCTTATGTTCATTCCTCTTTCTCTACCTCCTTCCCCATTTGGGTGTACAACATCTCCCCTCAAACTACAGCTAATTGTAGAGTACCTGGCTTCCTTTTCCTTCAAAACTGATTGGGGGGAGCGGGGAGGTATTGCTTAGCGGTGTAAAAGCATACAACTAGACACAAACTCCCAAGAACATACTGAGTTGTTATTAAACATTACCTGTTGGAAGCCAAGTTGACAAGTAAGTTGAGCAAGATCTGGGTAGATTTCTAGCTTGCATCTTTGCTCTAATAATAAAAAGAAGTTACCTTTAAAGTTGGAGAACTTCAGAAGACAGAGGGAATTTAAAAACAAAGGTGTAATTTCCCCCCACTACCCTCCCATCCCCTCCAAGGGCAGATCTAGCATTTTCCCTTCTGTGCTCCACTGTGGCTTGAAAATTACTTACCTGAACAGGTAAAGAACATTCAGATAATAAAATGCTTCTGCATATTTTTTTTAAAGATCTGCCTTGACAATAACCTGGGGCTACTGTGCATATTTTAAGCCAACAGCTAACCAAAGAAAGTTACAAAAGGAGTAACACTTACAGTATTTTCCTCTCCAAAACCATGGGTGTGTTGGCTAGAAATACAGTAATTTGTTGCGGGTGTGTATTTGTTCCAGCATTAGACTCCAGCCTATGAACATTTTTAAGCACATGGAAATCAAATGTGTTGCAAATGAGCAAACTTATTTGGTTTTTTCCTCCCCCATAGTCTCATTTTATAGTCTGCGTACAAAAAGTATTGGTACTTTTCAATTCACATATTGTGAATATGTGACATTAGAAATAGTTTAGGTTCCTCTTTAATGTACAGGTGGAAGAGCAGCCGTTACTGCTACATCTATAATGTCAGTTTACTGTGGGATCAAGTAGTGTGGCAGAATGCAGAGGACTCTCACCTTTGTTTCATCTCTGCTGCTCCCCAGTGAGCAGCCAGCCACGCACTAAACAGTTATTGAGACACTCTGGAAACAGTGCCATCTATATGGAGCTTGCCTTTGCATTGCATAGGTGCACCAGGAACTACAGCGGAGATACCCAAACACGTGCTTCTCCCTAACTCTGCTTCTAAATACCTCAAGTGTATTTCAGAGGTACAAACCAAGGTCAGGAGAGAAACCCCCAAATGGAGGGGCAGTATTTTGGCAAAAGTACTAAGTTTAAATGTCTAATTACAACACATTGCAGTGGAAAGGAGGCATCAGCCCATATGCACCCACACACAGCTTGTACCACGTAAGGAGTCTCACTTTGTTTAGATATGGCCACTGCATTAAAAATGCCTGTCGAAGTTCATAATGAGACTTTAAATCTAAACTGGATATGTGATCCAGCCTTCACCCCCTGCCTGAACCTCCCACTGAAGTCCCATGAGTACGAGGTAAGCAAACAGTGCAAGACCATGGTATGAGACATTGTTAAGAGACATGGAAACAGGGATTATTCTCCTTACTCTCCCTAAATGTTTAGTTTGAAAACGTAAATTCCAGGGCAAGACAATACTAGGGTAATTTTTGAAGATTTACATACTGGCACTGGTTATGAATTATGCCATGTTTTGGACATATAAAACACTGTTTACAATGTAGGTATTCAATTTGTATTTAAAAGCTAATGGTTTAGCTCGCTCAAATTTGACCTTACGAAGCTGCCCATTTCCCTGCAACACTGACGGCCCAGGAATGAGACGGACTAATTTTACGCTGTCCGAACTAGGAAGAGAAACAAACAGCTTCCTCTAAGACTAGTTAATGGAAAAAAGAACTGATTTGTAATCTTAAATTTACCATATATTCCCAGTACTGCAGAACAGTAATTGCTGTCAAAGAAATTCACCTTGAGACAAATGTACTAGACTGAAGACAAGAACATTAAGTTCTTAATTTCAGAGGTACTAAGAGAAGAGCATGTCAGATTTGGGGCTGGTCTCAAAGTATCAGAATCTTAAATCATGTTTAAGTTTACACACAAAGCAAGAAAAAACCCCACCACCTGATGGCTGGAATCTAAAAAAAAAAAAAAAAAAAAAAAAGAGGACTGTTTACATTAAACACGACATTCCCATTCATCAAAGTGGCTACCCTTCTCTTCCCAGCAACTTTGGCAAACCTTCCCCCACCCTTCTTCCACACATGACTAATAAGGACACTAGATTATTATCTCATTTACAGATGAAGTCCACACTTCTGTTCACATCAGTTCTTGGTGGCATGCCTTTCCCTGCTCCCTCTTTAGTTCACAGCAGTACCAACACTCTCTTTCCACCCAAGGTGGCAAAAGGGAATCCAGTGCCATCCCATAATAAATTTGTGTGCAGTGCAGAAGCACAGAAATGCTGGGCCATCTTTTTACGTCAAAAAGAATAAGCACTTAAATTATAAATGTCTTTCTCTTTTCTTAAGACGGGATATTAGTGTAACTATTCCTAGATGTGTCAAGATGTTCACAGCACCAGCTTGCAACAAGGTCTGGGAGAGGCATTTTAATCTGCAACCTTAAGAGCATATTCTCAAAAAGAAAATCTAGACACCTTTGTTAATCAAATAAAGAAAAAATTCCATTTTAACACGAGTGTTTAATTATTATTTGTATGTTAATTACTTTTACAAAATGTTGACTTTGTGAAGAAAGGAGTCTTTCAACATTCTTCCCTCAAGGTGTGTTCTACCTTTTTGCATTGTTGCATATATTTATGTAATTAAAAAAAACAAAGAGACCTTGTCTTGTTTCAGGTCTTAGTCTGGTGGTGCGCTCTGAATGCTTTTTTTTTGGTAAATAACAGTTTATCTGTTAAGATGGACAGCGAGTTCCTCCTTCTGAAATAAGCTTCACTGCCTACAGAAAGCTCCTTCCAGTCACTGTTTTTGATGGGGTCTCAAGATACTCCAGAAAAGCATCAGTGATACCGTGTTTCACGACACTTCTTGCATTGTTTTAATTCCAAATGTATACAAATGAAGTCATTTTAATCCTATAAATAATTTATTTTTAAAAAATTGTGCTGTTAACCCCTTTGCAGGGCAACGAGCTATGTGAAAAGTACAAAACTTTTTGTCAAATGTGATACTGAGAGTGCTTTTGACATAGTTCATTGGTTTATCATCTCAATTTATATATACTGCGCAACGGGCAAGGCTAGAATCCATGAACCAAGCTGCAAAGATCTCAAGCTAAGTAAGGCGGAGAGAGACTTGAGAAACAAGAGAAGGAAATACTTTCCTATCCAATGTATACTCTTCAGACTAAAGCACTCTTTCTATCAAGCCTTCTAAACTGTTAAATAAAGTGTTCCAAACAAGCATTTAAACTTCATTACACAGAAGAGCAACAAGAACAGTAGCCTGCCAGACAAAAAGGCAGGAGGGAAAAATATATATACTGAGTTCAATGGTTAGCCTGAATGTAGCACAGTTCTTCACAACCGATGAGGGGGGGTAATTTCAACACGGTGTCCAACAACGTTCTAACGACGTGCTTCATCTTGACTGGTTACTATGAAGCAAGGTGGTAAATGTTTGGCCCCAACTGGGCTTCAGAAATGGTTCTTTTTCATGACGAGCATGTCTGTCCAGCTATCAATCATGTTTGTTTGCACCAAATCCCAAGCCATTTAAAATACGACTAATTAAGTTAAACTGAAGTCGTCTGCTCCAAATTCGCCATCAACTATCCATGCTACTGCATTCCTCTAAGCAAAAAAACAAAAACATAAAAAAAAAAAATCACAGCTTGAAGATCTTAGAAATAGTTAATACTTCTATTATATGGTCATTAATACAGTGTATTTACATAAGCTTTACTGAACATGCAGTAGTTAATGGATCTCATACTGTAACTAAATCCTATGCTAAAAATTATTTTAGCTATCATTATTCGGATTAATTCAGAGATTAATTTTAGCACATTAGGTGTTGGTACACAAAAAGCATCTCTTCCAAAAAGAAGTAACACACATTTGCATTGAAGTTCCAGGGGTGCATGCTAATTCCAAAGCTGTGTGGCATCCATTTAAGATTCTTAAGTTGTTAGGTATTATTCCATGCACCTGCATCTCTTGGGGAAGCACAGCTGCGAGAAATCCAGCTTCTATTGTTTTGATTTTTCTGGCATTTACTAGCTCCTTTTCCAAAGGAACTAAGAAAGAGTGAGCAAGTGGATAATTTGAGAAAATAAAGAAAACCACGAGTAAAAACAACTTGAGGACAGGTTCCGAGTCCTTATGGGTGCATTCAAGGTGTTAAAAACAGGAGCTTGGCCAGGCTGGTTCAACTAGTCCAATACCAGGAGCATATGCGTTAGAAAATACAGAAGCAGAGAGAGGAGGTAATTCTTCCTCCTAATATGCTTCCAACATTCAGCCATTTTCACCTAAGGGACATTCTGAACTAGAGGTGTTTACTCGTCTAGTAGAACTCAATGGATTTCTCTTTGATTACTTTGTCCAGATTCCCCTTGAACTGGCGTCCGTGGGGCCCTGTGGCAATGGGATATACTGGATTTCATTTTAATGTCTATTGTAAATTTTTACAAGGTTGAATGTGCAATGACAGAAGCCTATAAACCGCAGAATAATCCCCCAGTGATCATCTCATTAACAATTTCTGGGGGAGGTAAGAAGGGTTAAGAACAAGTGTGCATTTTGGCCGAGAAAAAAAACAGTTGCATTGTTAAACAAATGTCTCTCTCCTGGATACAGATGATTGCTGATGGTTACAAAAGAATCACTTGTGTACAGATTTTATGGTGGGAAATTTCACTCTCTCCAGACTTTGGACATTCCTTTTGTAAGCGTTATATCACCATTATTCAATTTGCAGTGTGGTCAGAATACATTATTTAAATTTTAGGAACACTGCATGTTATTAAGCCTCAAGCATAGGAGGCAAGATTTTCAAGAAGTCTACATAAATAAATATAATCCTGAGGTGTTAGTGACACCAAAGTTTTCTAAAGGGCCATGTCAGAAATTTGACTATAATTTGAAATTTAAATGTTTCCTTTTTATTCTACAAACATAAGTAACTTAGATAAAATCAACAGCAATACATAAAAAACAGTAATTTATTTTTTAGTAAAAGTAATGATTCTAACCCAAGAGTTAGAAGCATTTTTCTATCCTACTTATAGTAAAGAAAAACCACCAAACCAAGTGCCTTTGATGTAAGCTTTTCGTGATTACAGAACATACACCCCTCCCACCAGCGTTTACCTTCAATATCCTGGTTGTCTATGAAAGGTGCTGGTCCCCATATTCTAACAGTGCCATCATCAGAGGCGCTGGCCATCATGGATGGAATCTGCGGGTTCCAGCTCACACAATTAACAGTACGCGTGTGCCCCGTCAGCTCCGCAATTGGCAGCTCACTACGCTTGTGCCAAATATATACTTTGTGATCTAAATAAAATATGCATTTAAAAAAAACATAGTGAGAAACATTGTTCTGCACAGACTAATTTGTCGTATCAAACAGCACTTCCACACAAGCTCTCAGCAACTAAAAAACCCATTAATGTTGTAAAAACAGCGTCTAAAACCCATGCCTGTTGAATGTGCAATAGCACTAACAGAATTTTTCTTCTAAAAGCGATAAAAATAATATGGGTAAAGCTCTTCCACTAAGAGGCATATTCCCTTTTAAGACTTGCAGGTCTACTCTCAGTATTTGAAGAAAAGCATTTGACTACAATGCAAATAAGCCAATACATGGCTAGAGAGAGAAACCAAGCTACTCTTAAAGATATGAAGCTGCAATCTTATTCAAAAGGAAGTCTCGCAGATTTTTTTCCCTAAACAATTGTATTTACAGATTACTGCATACATTACAAAGTCTTGAGTACTAAGGCAGAATATTTACAACCACCACCTGTTGATGAGTGCTAGATAAGATCACAGCTCTATAGTTCTGGAAATACATCTTGATACTAAAGACTGAAAACATTCCAGTGAAAGTGCAAACAGAGCAAATGAGGGAGAGCAAAGCTTACTGTGGTAAACTGTGAGCTATTACTGTCTTTGACAACAACTAATTTCTGCATGGCAAAGATATGAATTTGCACATACTAAAGTAGATGCAATAAACAACCCTACAGATCTTATTTTGTGATAGGAAACTTTTAATTGCTTGTAGCAACATACTAGAAATAGAATAGTGAACTAGTCAAACACTCTGCTGCAATTCTTAGACAAATGTTACTGCTTTATAACCAACTGTATTTAAGAATAAGTGACTAAAGGTGTTTTGTTTTTTTTTGGTGGTTTTTTTTTTTCCCCCCTAACTGTAGACTAGCAGCCTTTAACAAACCTGTGGGTTGACCTCTCTAGGAACGTCTTTGGAATATGCTAAACAGAGCTATACAAACTGAACAAGTATGTATTACTAGTATTACACAAAAACCTAGTATTTAGGTGTAACATATCAAATGAAAAAGTATTTTAATCTATTTAAAATGCTTTAATGTAGATGTCATTCTAGAGGCTTAGCAAACAAACCAATGCTCCTCTACTCCTCTGCCCAACCCCTCTAAAAAACAAACTTGCTTTCTGACCTACCTGCTAGAATAGCATCATGGAACCATGTGAAAACTCAGTTGTCTTCTGCTGAATCAGCTCATTTCAGTACAACACCTTTATATATACTTGTATTGATGCAATCGTTGTGGCTGTGTTTACATTCCACTTAGGAGTTCAAGAGACTACAAATCCACGCTATTCATCAAACAACAAAATTCACTCACTGCTTAAACACTGGACAGGCAAACCTCTGCTGTCTGGGAGAATCAAAGCCTAAACACAAACCAGTATTTTGGTGCTTGTCAGAGGGCCTGTATTTTGTTTTGGAAAAAACAAGTTAGCTAGATTAAGGCAGGAGCCAATTTCCCTCTCAGAACGAGACCTCAATTTTCTTCCTACTAATGCAAATATTAGAAAAAAGCCAACTTAGCTGACAACATGCCTTAAATGACAATGTAACCAAACTATTACTTGAAAAAAAAGGCAACAATGTGATCTGTTATTTTTGTTTCGTTTGCTTGTTTTTCCTAAAACACACAGACTTCCTCAGTAGCCACATTTGCAACAAATCAGTGCAAAGCAGCAACAGTTTCAGCCAGTCCAAATCTCAGAGTGCCATCAGTTTCAACTACTCCTCAGTAGTTTTCAGACAATGAAGATAACAAATAATAAATAAATAGGAGGGGAGAAAAAAAGGACAAGTGCTCTCTAGTATCTACACCTACACAAATCCTGAATTTTCGAGTACTTGGGTCTCACACCAAGAACCCTGTTCAACCATGAAGAGAGGTTCACACTGGACTGAAAGAGATCCTGTCCTTCAGTCATTATATTCCACTGGGTCTGGTCAGAAGGTGAAATTTGATTTTAGACATACTAAGTATTTTCCAGAAAAGGGCAGTAGTAAATGTCCTGTCTCTGTCCCAGCCAAAACCAGGACACAACCTTACTCCCTAACAGCTGAGAGTTACACAGTACTAACAGTGATTGCTTACGTATTCCAAGTGCAACTCTTCGCCCTGCATAGGCTTGATTCTTAAGTGACCTCTATGGGAGGTGACAGCAGTGCATCAGCGACAGAACCAAACCAATTCAAGATATAAACCATTAACTAACTTCTATTCTTGCCAGAGTTGAATAAAAACATACCACAAAGCCTTTGATCACCAAGAAACCCTACCAGCCTATGTCAACAACTGCTTAATTTGAGACTACACTGTCTGTAATGAAGATGACTATTGAAATTAAAATAACCTCACCACACCTATAACGTCAGACAAATGAAGCTGTTACTCCCCAGAAGTATTTTTGATTCAAACCATAAGCCTAAGTATCATACCACAAAAAGCCTCAAGAACACCCCACCCACTTCTAATTAAAACTGTGCAGATGCTTTTGCTTTAGAGGTGCAACACAGAAGTCATTAATGCTCTCTACTGCTACCATCCTCTCAAAAGATTCCTTCTGCTAGCACACAATTATTTCTTGAAGTAAGCCACAATCTCACTGCTCCTCAAACTTATTTAATGAGCCAGTTGCTTGCTTTTATAGATGACAGTTGCTAATGACATTATAAAAGTAAGGTAAAGGAAGGATACGGTGTTCCAGTTTTCTGCACAAGGGGAATGATGTTACCTTCACTGCCACTCGCAATGAAATCTTCATTATGACCTCCAAAACACGAGTGAATTGTATAAAATCCTTGTGTAACACCTTGATACTTTCTCACTAAAACTCTGTCTTGTAAGTCCCATAAGTGAACTCCCTGGGAATAAGAAGTATAAAGGAAATTATTTTTTCATTACACATTATTCTCTGCATTCTTCTGAAACATTAAAAAAAAACCAAACATGATGAATGTACACTACTTCAGCCAACTTCAGTATTGTTACTAGATCAAGAGAGCAAAGATAAACCGAATTACTAGATTAACCTTCTAGTCTGGTATCTTCCATTTTGAAGGTTTCTATTCTTACTCAAGGTTCCAAAAGTAGAAATAAACAAAATCACACCCTCAAACACGTTAACCTGCCAAATTCTTGCTGTACCTGGCTTCAATGCAATAGCCAGATACTAACACTTAATAGTACATATTTCATAGAATGAAACTTTTGACAATAAATCAGTCACCAAAAAAATAAACCAGTCTTAAGAATAAGACTGCCTCCTTGTCAGAGAATGCCATTCCATATTTATGAATATTAAGGCCTTCATATTACATAAAATACAACTGGTTAATATAAAACATTCCAATTTGTGTCGGAATATTTAAAAACAACTAGAAGTTGCAAGCACATTTATTTGCATTTCCATTTATCATCACCAACTCACCTGAGTTGCTACATTTAACAAAGCTAAACGGCCGTTTTTTGAAATAGTAAATGACATAATAGGGTGATCTTCTTGTACTCTGAAATGATAAGACAGTGTGAAGAGTACACTTAAACAACAAGGCAACACCAAGACAAAAGGCATGTCCTGTCTTTGTAGTATTATCAGGAAAAGACAATTCCAAACTTGAAATTAGGTACGTCTCTATGTCAGTACAAGCCAGGTCTGCAACAGTTTGCTTACAGTTACGACAAATCCCAAGATCAAAAGGAACTTCAGATCTCAAATCCCACTCCTAACTTCTAGGCAGGCTCTACTAAAATATGCCAGGAATTGAGAAGTGAAGGAAACTCTTGATGACAGAAATGTCAACATCCTCAAGAAACCTACTCCAGTGCTTAAGTTATTTCTATTACTTGATCTAATGCTTCTTGCCACAAATGGAACTCACTAATTCCTGTCCCATGTCACTCACCTCTCCTTTTAATACTGAGAGCATTTTAACAACTTATTTCCCATCCTGCCCTACAAACACTTCCTCAATCTTCTGATACCAAGAACCCAGAATTCAAAACCAAAGAAAAAGGTAGTTACATGTTCCTGTCTGTAAGATCCTCAAAGTTATAACCCCGAATTCGCTGGTGTGTGTCCGATGCCAGAACAGTTTTCCCATCACTCAAGCACCAAAGGCATTGTACTCTCACCCCTTCCCAGGAGTCAAGGAGATTACCATCTAAATCCTGATCAGAAGGAAAAGAAAAAGGAAAAAAAAAAAAAAAAGAGACAAACTCTTAGTTTCAGATTTCTTAGGAGGTGTCGCACAAGTATATTTTTCACCTTCTGTTCAGACAGTTGCTACAGAAAGGAATCTTTCCCTGTAAAAGAAAGGACTTAATGAATTAGGACTTGGTTTTCTTAACCAAGGGCCTCTGTAGGTATCTGTCCTGGAGAGCTGAGAACCCCTTTCTTATTTTCTTGTGTGTGATATGTGCAAGCTACGTCACATCATGGAGCCCACCTTTGCAGTAAGTGAGGTTTGCATATTGCACTATTATTCTGGGCACCAATTCAGATGACAAATAATTAAGAATATGGGTGAGACTGTGAACCACCACCTAAAATCAACACTAGGCAAGTAAAGAGGATTTCGTAGTTCTGCTTGCACTAACCAAAGACAGCATGCAAAAACCAGGAAAGATACAGTAAAAAAAAAAAAATAAAATCAGTGGAATAAACAATTTGTGGATGAAGGCACTATGTTTTATCACTGTATTTTGTAGAGCAGCTAAGAAGAAAAATTCCCAGCCCATAAACCCTCCTTTAGGAGAAGAATCCCTCTACAAAAGACGCTTGAACCCTTTTAACTGCTACGCTACATAAAAACAGAAGTACTGCTGAAATACTAGCGTTAAAGTATTGCTTATTTTAATTACAAAGGACCAGAAGCTTTCGTGTAAGCTCACATAACAGAAAAAAACCATGAACCTCAGATCTGACTGCGACAAAGCTTCCATTTCTTGCCCTTTTTCCCCCTCCCAATGGGAGACATGCAGAGAACTTACACACTGATAGAACTGTCCACGCTGACCTCCTGTTACAAAACGCTTCCCATCAGGATTCCAGGCCACGCTTGTTAAACTGTCTTCATGAGATTGGCTCATCTTTGTCCTCAGTTCCCCAGTCTGGAAAATAAACAAAGGCAGCAAGGCCTTATACCAGAATGCTTTCCCAAAAGGGCATCAATAATTTTATCTGCCATGAAATAATGCACTTCCAAACACTATACAACACATTTATCAAAAAAAGTAACATAAACCTATAAATAATGCAATAAAAAGGCAGAACTACTTCAGCATCTCCAGTGACCCTGGACTTGACTTGGGATAATTTATTTTGTCCCTCAAATCAGGAAAGACAGACTAGTCAGTGGGTCACAAAACTGGAAGATTATGAGTAAAGAGAGGAATTAAAAGTTGGAAGAGCACAAAAGAGATGAGCAATCTGAAATGAAAACAAGCATACATGGAAAGCAAGGAGACAGGAAAAGACCAAAAGAAAACGGAGATGACAATACACATTTCAGTAAAAAGCTGGAGTATCAGAGTACTTAGAACATTTTCCTCCCCAAGCTTGGGCTCTCCATGCCAAAGCTTAACTTTCATCCCTAGCTAATAATATTACCATTTCACACAGCAAAGAGCCTGTAAATGGCTTACCACTGTCAAAACAGTAAGAGCTTCTCTCTGTTCTCTTGTGCCAGCTCTAGTGCTCTTCACTGAGCCAGTTTAATCAATTAAACAGAAAAAAAAAGTATTTCAAGGATGAAAAAGAAACATTTTTGTTTTAGGAAACTAAATTAGTTCAGGGTCCAAGACAGCAAAAGAAAGACTATATAACCCACAACTGAGGCAGGGGAAGCTTTTATATCAACTCAAGGGCCCATGAAAAAAAAAAAATCTACAGCAGAAAGGTTTTCAAACTCACAAAGGAAATGGCTAAATAACCTAGTGTCTGACTGAAAGAAAGTTCTGAAATCACAAATTTAAGCCTCTGTGGACCCTCCACTAAGATCACTAGGAAGGTTACATACAGTAAAAATAGCTTGTATCTTTCACTTCTGCTACTCATCAAAATCTTCAGTAAGCAATTGCTCCTCTCAGATGATAATTCTGCTCCCTGTTTCTCTTGATTAATTTACTCTGTTCATCTCTAAGGTCCTATGGATTTATGTCATCCCTTCTCAGAAATTATCAGTAACCAGATGCACTAGAAATGCTGCACAGTCCTGGGCACTTTGACTTGAACTCTAATTTCAGTTCAGTACAAACTGAGTACAGAATTTGTAGGCTGTCATAGCTTGTTTTTCAAAGTAGGGGAAAAAAAGATCACTCTACTTCACACAATCACGCCTTTGTAGTGGTGACTTCCTTCACACTTAATGTATTTGAATATTGAAACAAAAGTGGCAGGCTGACCACAGAGTTTTATTTTTTACTCTTAGTCACAACTTACTTGTACATTCCAGAGCCAAAGCTCAGAACAATCATCTGGGCCACAGGCAACAAGATAGTTGTCATCTGGACTCCAAGCAATATAAGAGACACCATACGCGTGACCTTCTAATGTCTTAAGCAGTTTTAGCTGGTGAGTATCCTGCAAAAAGAGAGATTCTGTTCAGACAATGCAAGTGAACTCCAACTACATTTCACAGATACAGTGTGTCCAAGTACATCATGGCAAGTTTGCTTCTTTATGCAACTTTGCATCTACATTTTACAATACATATGAAAAGATTCTTACTGGAAAAGCAGTTGCTAGTTTATGGAGTAGGACCATAAAATGAAAGCTTCTAAATTTCAACACACAAAAAGAACCCTTCACGTAATTTTATTCTAATCTTCTGTGATTCTGAACGTGGACCTCACAAAATACCATTGCATAGAGTTGTACATTACATTAAACTTGTTTTAGTATAGAAGATTTCTGTACCGTCACATCTCTCTACATCCACTGGAATACAAAAGTACTATTATCCATACTTTACAGGATTAAGTTACTTTCTTAAAAGCAGCCTGTTACGGCTAAACAGAGAACCAAAATCTTCATGTATGCTGAGGAGGGAAAACCTCCAAGTGCCAATGTTTTTATAAACTTGAGTGCATCTTGTGTGCTGCTCGAGAAAGTTGTTTTACAGAAAGATATTTTTAAAAGCTTCCTGGAGAGGTGCTCTTATTTCAGAAATGCTGCCTACAGCAAGCTGTTGCATCTTTTCTGCCAGATTTAGTGAATGAAGCACACTTTGCTCATGTAGAGTATCTTTTATCACCTTTATGCTACAACTGTTCTGCTGCTGCCTTGTCAGAGGAACTTGACTTTCAAGCAGCTTATCAAAATAAATAGTGCAGCTAGATACTGTGAAACAACCACACAACAGCTTCCGAAACACAGAACCCTGCTTCAATACAGTATTAGCACTGTCTCTTGACAACAACATGCATATACAGAAAGTAGAAGGGAGCTTGTTAAACTGTTGACAATTTTTGTGAAGCCTCTTGGAAAAGGGCAAGTTGATTTTCCTCCCCCCCGCCTTTTTTTATTTTCCCCCCTCTTCCTCTGCATGGGGGATGTTTACAGCTCCTACTTCTTTTCAAGGAGTGACTCATTTGAAAATGTAGCTTGATTTCTCAAAGTTGTCTCTTCTCTTTGTTTCAGTATTAATTGGCAAAGCACCTCCTGATTCTAAAGAGAAAGAACACGGTCAGAGGAAGAGTGACATGAAGGACTGTTTCCTGGGATCAGCTGTGAGGGAGGTGGTGACTCTCAGCCAGCACACAGCTTTGATGGTTCTGCTAGCTAGAAAAGCCGAACTCCTCAAAAGTAAGTGGGCTCAGAATAATCTTCAAATCACAGAGAAAGAGGAAAAAACGAAGCAAGCCCCTTTTGCATTCTAATCATTATTCCTGGTCTGCATTAGACACCGTAGCTAAACTGACCTGCAAGGAAACTGAGTCGTGTCCGACATCACCTCACATCCTAGAGCTTGCCTGCAACTGATATTTGTTTACATCAGAATTAAAGTAATATAAAGTTCTGTATCACACTTGAGACCCATGAGGGGCAAGATACATAAGATATTCCTCTTCTAGCGCTAGGACTTTGCAGCTGTTACTATCTCTCATTCTGTTCCTGTACTTCTCTCCAAATACAGCAAAACTGCTATACCATGTATTGCTCTAGAACAGCAGTCAACGGTACCTCAGGAAAGTGTCCCCAAATTTAGTCCATCTGCTTCCCACCCACAAAAATCTCAGCATTTCTGTCCCTTATAGATAGCTTCCCAGATTTTTGTTATGTAGAAGAAACAACTATTCCGGTACCAACTTAAGTCTGTAGCAGTTGAGCTCCTTGGCTGAAAAGCCAAAAACCTGTCAACAGTTTTTAGAAAGTGCAGAAAAAAAGGTTTCTGTAAAGAACAAGGTAAAAAGGAGCTCTATCAAAGCAGATGCATGCCAGACAAGGCGATGCACATACCATGCCTATTCTTTGTGTTCTAACAATTCTGTCACACTTGGCAATGGTCAAATAATGCATTCTACACCCAAACCTAGTTCACTCAATACATTATTTAATTGCTGCCAAGTCTGCATAAGAACTTTGAAATGAATAAATTAAAGTGAAAACAGAAGCAGAGGATAAGATAGCTTAGACATGTAGCTGGGTCTTAGAAAAAAAATTCAAGGTATGAAATTAAGACGACAGACGCAGTGTCATTACACTTCAAGAGAGGCGGTGAAGAAAAGGAGAAATGAAGGATTCTCACATGAAGTGTGTGTGGAAAAAGAAATACTGTTCATTCAAAAGTGTTCTCCCATCACTCGCCCAGACAGTTGGATGGATTTTTCCCTGTAGTTTATATATACAGATTATAATAATTCTAAATACCTAAAGCCTTGAAAACTCGATAAACTTATGGTCCAAAGGACACTGTCAACTGGTACATGAAGCATGAGAAGCATGCTCTGGCAAACATGAAAATGAACCATTTGAGTTATGTGGCCTAACATCTAGGCATCCACCTCCTTGAAAGAGTTTCCATTTTTGACGAACCAGATGTTGGCTATTAATTCACTATAAAATGTGCTAATTGAAGATGTTGAGTATTAAAATCCATCAATATAAAAGGAAGACGTGCCTCTACAACTCAGTGACCCGTCAAAAACATTTGATCCTTAATTTACTTAGAATTACTCAGTTTGTAAAAAGAACATAAGTAATTTCCTAATTAAATAACAGACATTAGGTTATGCTGCTATGCATCTCTTGGCCCAGAGCACACCAGCTCCAGTTAACAAACAAACCACAGCAGTTCTGTGCCTGAAAAATCCATAGCACTTGCTATTGGGTCAGGGGCTTAATGTAACAACTATGCACATGGAACAGGGTTTTAAGTTCTCCCATCCTCTTAGCAGCAAAAAGGACTCAAATTATATGGCTTTCAGCTCTCAAATCCTACTGAAAGCTATCACAGAACTGCAAAAACCTTTCCTCTTCCACTTAGCATACCAGTTTGCAGTTGTGTAGTTAAAAAAACTGTAACAACCTTACCTCTGATATCAGAGTTTTACAAGCATGAACAACTTCAAATATTGTGTGCACAAGTTCATTCAGTTTTCAATTGTTATGAAATACACGGACACACTTTCATATCACTTCTATAAGTCAATTAAAAGAGTCTCAGATTGACCACTCAATCTTTTTATATACATAAGAACAGAGACAGGTAAGAAAGAAATCTTGTTGCTACAGGATATTTCATAAGAGAAACAGGGCCACATATTAGCATCAAAACCTACGACCACAGTGTGTAAGAAAGTGGATGAGTATACTTCCATGTGTCAGCGGATTCTGACAGATGTTTAAATCTTCATCTCAAGCCATAGTAAATCTTACAACAGCAACTAGCATGAAGTGATATACTGACACAGCTTCAGTTTAGTGCATATAATTTTATTACTTGGAACTAAAGTAATAAAAGGTGAAATGGATAGAGTATTTAAATCCAAGTGTACTAGCAACAACAAGGTAATAGAAAGGGGTTAGCCACATACATAGACCAGAAGCACTAAGAGTGATTTAGAAGAAAGGTTTGTCACTGCCATCCTCCTTCCACTCTCACCCAATGTTTCTCGAGCCCTTCAAGCTGTGAAGCTCCCCTGGAGGGCATCAGCAGGCTCTACCCCCGGTACTGGTTAGGGGCACACAGAGTTCCTGTCCCAAAGCAGCCAACACAACAGTTCAAGCCTTACACTTGATATATCAGGTCTTCAAGTGTCCTCCTTCACTAACTTACACTGACCGTGATCTTCAGTCTTTCACATCCCAGAGAAATATCCCAGCTGGCAGGCTACAGTACATGTTAGCCTGTCCTACAAAAATCAAACCACCCTATCAAGAGAAAGCAGAGAGAGGAGAGAAAGACAAGTCATACACATTTTTAAAACATTGCACACTTACTGGATCAACCTGCCATATAATAACAGTTGTGTCCTTAGATCCTGTAGCTAGTTTAGTGCCGTCATTGGAGAATTTACAGAACCACACTTCGTTACAGTGCTCCGTTAGTATCTGCTGTGTATAGCATGGGAACTGTTTCCTAGGAAAAGAGAGAGATGTATTCACAGATTAATAAGCAAGCCGTAGGAGTTTGGATTTTAAGTCAAGCTAGTAAAAACTAAAACAAAAACAACTTACTTAAATGCAAGACCAAACAACTTAGAAAATTCCTCTATTAACAGCTGCTTCAAATAAGTACAGAATGAAATGTCTTATCTGGTAAAAAGCTCACACCACCAAAGGATCATAACTAATCATAAGAATGTAGAACTATTCTTACACCACTCACAATTTGCTATTCTTTCGCATAACTCGGAATAAAACTGACCTAATTAGTACAGCTTATCACTATACACTTCTATGATGTATAGAAAAGACTGCCGTCCAAACCTCTTCAAGCCCTACGTGCAATGTTTTATTTATAAAAACCTCACATGTAAATATCTAACTCAGCGATATCTTGACAAATCTTTAGAAGTGATTCTTACATAAAAGTTGAGTAAGAGAATAATCTTTTTTCTTAAATTTGATCTTGCAATAGGTTAGATGTTTCTTTGCCTTCATTTTGTGCCATTTTTACTTTCTTTGCAGAGTACCACATACAACATCTAAACATAACTAACATGATACCATTATGAGCTTTCAACTTGAACTGTTTTCCCTCAAAAAAATCTAGGTTATTTTGTAAAATGCTAAATGTTTATAATACACTATTTTGTTTGACAAACTCCAGAAAGAGTCAAACTTTCCTCTAGAGCTAATATTTAATATTCTAGTTAAACACTTAGGGAAAGCTAACAGTCAAAACATTAAGTTAGGTAAGAACTGGAGACAAGTTTTATTTTATTTACAGCTTGCCTGCTGTACAAACATTTGAGAGCCAAGATAAAATAAATGTAGACTTTTACAGCAGCCGACTGCTTTTGTAAGTAATACCACAGTAACTACAAGTTCATTGTTCAGATGCACTAAAAGGCAGTCTCTAAACACAGACATTTCTTCCTTGAACTGCAGGGATCCTGAAATGGTTTAGCTTTATGTTGAGTTTTTATGGTACCCAGTGCAACAGGGCAACACAACTCTAATGGGACACAACAGTACTAATGTAACGACGGCAATCTCCATGAATGTACAGTTGTACTTATCACTGGAGATAAACTGGCCTAAAAAGTCCAACCTTACTTCCTTGAAATTTGTGTTTAAAAGTACAGTTTGGTGGTAGCCAGACTGATAGACACCTGAAAAACTATTTCTTACCAGAAGCTAGAAAAAGTTCTGCTTCATACAGTGTCTATACTCTCTCATTCCATTTTCTTGTACTCAAAGATGCTTCTTAGTCCATGCTTGAAGCCTATCGAGCAGCACCGAACAACTATACATCCCTCATTTCCTGTCTTATAGTAGAGGAGGATAAACAAACATACATATAAATATCTCTAGCTGGCTTCCTTGGGTATATCTACTTGTTTATAGAGAAACACAAGTCTGTTCTGCTCCTGCTTTAAGCCAACCAGGAGCTCTCCAGTTGTCACTGGATCAACACTAAGCCCAAGGTAAAACATGCCACCCATGAAAGAACACTTTGTTTTCCTTGAAGTCGAGAGGGAAGTAGGCAAGCCCTTACACAGATATGTGCACCTACAGGAAGAGCTTTTCATTATTATTTAGCCATATTGTGGTAAGTTAATGTTTTTCTTCGGAGCAGCAATCTGCTCTAGAAGGCAAAAGAGCACTTTGTACGAGTTATGGATGAAGACAAGGGGCACACTGTTTCTCAGTAAAGCCTTTTCAGCATATTTCATTTTAAAATACTCTATAGAACAATAGCTCTTGTATTTTAAAGCTTAAGAAAAGCAGCCAAGGTTTTGGCAGACATGAAAAGCAAGCAATATAATGCTGAAGTACACAATTTGCATACTAAGGTGGCCTTTAGGATCCCAAAAAGGGTAACAGGCACAGTTGACACAGCTGCTGCAGACACATCCCAATATGGAATGATGATATCCACAATCCAGTCAGATCAGAGCACTCCCACAAAAAGTTCTCTTCACTTAACTAATGAAACATACAATCCAGCAAGTTTGACTTCACAAATAGCAAAGCATACATTAAATAACCCTTCTGCAAAAGGAGATAACAGCAGTCTTGAAATAAGAAACCAAAACCAGTTGTCTAACAGTTTCTGGTTTTTGTAATTAGATACTGTTGTAGCTCAAAGGTTTTTCCTTTTTCCTTTTTTGAAAAGTTTCATTACAAATTGTTCTGTTCAGCACAACACACTTGAATCATGCTGTTCACATAGTGAAAGTTTCTAATAAAGCTATCTGCTGTTGTAGTTACAGAAGTTCAAAATTCTAAATGAAACAAAACAGCTACTTTTTTATCCCCTGTACACATAATGGAAGATTTATTCCTCAACTTCCACAACAGTTTTTTCAGAAATGCTACATGAAGCTATCTAGAAAGCAGCAGCATTCAGCTCTCATTTGGGCTTCACTGTTTGTAAACTCAGACTAAAGTTTATTTACATGAAAGCAAGACAAAAGAATTCCAGGGGGGAAAATCCCCCAAACAAAACACCCAATTATGCTGAAGGCTCTCAAAAGAAAAAATTACCACCTCCAAGAGCATCAGTTCTCTATTATCAAAACCTCAGGCACAATAGGATGAAATCTTTCACCTTCACTCACAGCAGCTTCTCCCTCTTATGAAATGATTAAGTTTTAGTTAAACATTTTACCTATTAGTGCAATTCAAGCATGCTTGATCAAAATATTGCCGTAAGTCCAAAACAGATTAGTTCCGACTAAAAAAGGGAAAGTTGTGTTCTACCATTTAAGTAGTACAGAACTTAAATTGTCTAAGCTATTAAACTACTGTTACTTCTGTCAGTTGAATCAAAATTTGGCTTCCGCTGTCTTTAACTCACCTCATTATGCCCAAGCATGGCAGCATGTACAGCGCACCACATACTGATCTCAGACCCCTGCAACAGGTAGGGGAGGACAGAATGGAAGCCTTTATTTTGAAGTGGGTTTTTTTGGCATTAAAGTAGTCATTGTATGTATGTATACATACCAAATATGCAAGTTTAATAAGTACCACATTAGGTGGGGAGGAACAACCCAAAAAAACAACCTATGGCCAAGCTTTTACGTCAGCAAATAGATTCAGATGGATGGAATTCAAGTCCAGATTTGTTGCACGTACTTTCATATTCAGCTCTAGCTAGTCTGACTCTAGCAAATTATGCTCTTTACAGTTGGCTTGAAAGGTCTTTGGGATTAGATAACTACATTAAACCCCCTACAGAACATCCAATGTTATTTATGGACTTGTGGAAAGACCGAAATTAAATCATTTTCTGTTAGCCTGACTGCAAAATTCACTTCTGAAGTACGGAAGCCACAATTCCAGTATTCTATCATTTCCAGTAGCTCTTAAATTGGGAGCAGTCAAATGTCCGTACACATATGAAACTGCTGCAATGTGATGCAGCAAAACTGCAAGCTAGATAATGGTCTAAAAAAAAGTCACTTAAATACATGAAGTGCCAAGGATATTAATTTTAAAACCTTAAGATGGCTAGAGTGAAGTACTACAGAAGTCTGTATCTTTAAAAACAGATTCCAAGTAACCCAAGAACTTAAGTCAGAGCAGGCGAGTTCATAAATTTTCTATAAGCAAGTTTATCAGTACTTAACTTCCTCAGATGAGCTAAGCTTAACATAAAAAAAATCCCCCTGTAAACCCAAGCATTGGCCTGTCACAAGAACAAACATGTATGAATATCATATACAGCCCTTATTTTCTAAGTGTCTTAGCTCTCATTCCCTTATTACACCATGCACAGCAATTTTCCCACCAAAGCTACAGCGAGTTTTAAGGTTCTTAGCCGAGTTTTGCTGGATAAGGAAAAACCACTCAAGTCAGCCATTTGTTACAAATGTCTTCCTGCTTCATGTCTACTAGAGTACAGCACTTTGAAGATTCAGAAGCAGCACTGGTTTTGTTAAAAGAAGTTATCCAGAGAGTCTTAAGAGTTAACACATAGGTGTAAGAGGCGTTCAATTCTTACTACCTTACAAATCTGAGAAAAGTTCTTTATATCATTCATATTATATATTATGTAAAACATATGTCTATTGCACATTCCTACTCTGTTTTAACCTTTGTGTCTAAAAGCACCTGTCTACTATAAGAAGTTGGAGCTGAAAGCTGACTTCATGCAGTATGCTTCAGTTTCTCTTCTGCATTCCACTAAGCTTGAAGACAGTCTGGATAAGTAATGTACTAGTGATTCTCCCACGTAACAATCATGTGCTAAAGAATAAACAGACTGGCTGTCCAAAATTACAGGAAACAATTGGCTAAGGATTAGCATAGTTATATATTCTATTCATGCCCATTTGACTACATTTTTAAATCTTTAGTCTGCCCCCATTACACCATATCCAGCTACCAAAGTCTTAGATACACCTCCCCCTCGCTACTCATTTAATACAACTGTCTTTTCCCAGTCAACTCCTGTTAAACCAGTTCAGAGTAGCGTTCATGCTCCTTTTAACACTAGGTACAACTAGATTACTTTAAAAGACAAAGAAAAAATATTGTTTCCCATCTTAAAAGTAGCAAGGGTTTCTTACCTACTACAAACATGGTCTATTAGCAGCGAGACAGAATCTAGATTACTATCTAGTTTGGTATTATGATATAGGCACCGGTCCCGTTGTAGTTCCACAGCCTGACGTAGCAGGTTCTGTAAACGCCTTGGAGGAAGCATCACTGATGGGGGTAGGTACGCTTTACAAGAGTTAAGGGGGAAAAAATAAAATATCAAAACCAAGTTACAAAAGCATATATTGATTTCAGTGTTTTTGGAAAAGACCTTAGTAAACAAAGCTTAAAAGCCACAGGAAAAGAGTGCACACAGCTTGTCAAGTTCACAGTTACACATCTGGAATTAGAAGCATGAACTTCTGGAAAACAGAGCTGTATGCATGGTATTTGTAATTATAGCATATGTTGTTCGGGCCAAGAAGCACCATTTACACAAGCTAACTCAAAATCTAGTATTTAACAAAACCTGTAAAATTATGAAACAGTATCAGCTGTGTTCATTTAAGGAATTCTGTACTAACTCTACCAAAATAAAGAATACCATAGGTTTTACAACTCTGATACACAGTATTATACCAGTCACAAGAAAGAAAGAGGAGAAACCATAATTCATAGTAAAGTCTGAGACCACTATAAACTCTCACTATTATCACTAGTGGTCATAGGCCACACTTAGTTTCAACCTCTCCATATAGCTGGCATTTACAAAACACTCCCCACCCCAACTGCACATTTTATCACCAAGTTATACTATTACTGCATGCAGCAGAGCTAGGAAATAAGAGCTCGTATTACAAACAGTTTATCAGAGACAGCAAAAGGTTAGACAGAGAAGATACAAGGGTAAAGGCACCTAAAGGCATCTCCGTTAACCAAGAAATACAAAAACGACTGGCAAATGTAGCTAAAGTCAGTTCCCTGGGGTACATCATTATGTAAGATGCACTGGATTTACAGGGGTGGGAATAAATTTTAAACACTGTAACATCTTACTCTGGAGTTTGTCCAAAAGTTTAGATCTGGAAGCTGTTCCTTTCCCTTCCCACTCTGCTTTTGCGCGTAAGTCTTCTGCGTGGCTACACATCAGATACCTGTTTAAAAAAAGCACACACACACACCAACAGACCAAGTCTTTCTGGAGTCATTCTTTTCACTTTGAAACATGATATATACCATAACACTCCTAATGAACTTCAAACAGGTGACTTAAGCTTGAGACTGACAGGACAAAAGGCAGGGAACTATTCCACACAAACATATCTTCAGAACAAATGTCTACAAATTGGCAACAGAGAAAGAAAACAAAACACAAATAGATTTTAGGGATGGTAGAAACATCTTATTTTTATCTAAGAACAAACCAGAGTATATTTACCCACTTATTCAATTATAAGATAACAGACTAATAATTCTCAAGATGAGATGACCATACATGTGTATGTATAAATTCAGGTTTAGTACTATAAGGATAAATAATAATTATGGTATTTTCAAGCATCTGAAACAGAACATTGTCTACTGAACAGTCTTCTTTACTCACCATTTTAGCATATCTCACTACAGCTCAGTAATCAATAGGATAATGGCTTTAATACAGTTGCAGTTTTTCAACGTCAGCTATCAACAGCTATGCAATTCCTTAGAAAATTCCCCAGAAAGAGCTCTCAAAGCCCGAACACTTACCCACTCAGGACATGAATGCGTTCTGTATTATATTTCAGAGGCGTCAGTTCACAGCGGAGAACTTGAAGTGCCTCCAGGACCTTGCCATCCTCCAGGTATTCCAGGTACTTCTGCTGCAGCAGCAAAAACTTCATCCTCTGACATGACAGAAAGCAGCAGTCAGGGGAAAAAGGTTGACTGAAGTTTCAGAAAACGTTTGAGCCTAAACAGAACAGTAGAAACCATTCTACTATGCCCTTCAGAGATACAGCTATATGTAATGTTTCATTGCTCAATTTCTTTTTGCTGGGTTTTTAACAACATTGCAGCAATTAAGTTAACTATTAATATTCTTCCTGCTTTAATAGGATTCCAGTCATCTTTCTACCTTATTTCTCAGATTTCCCCTTCAACTTCTCTCATTTTCACACTCACTCCTTTTTCAGTCACCATTCTTCAAACCCTGAATTAGATAAGCTTCCCAATTCACATTCTATCAAGAAAAGCACCTAATCACTATTTAAGACTGCATGACAGCATAGAACACAACAGGCCAACTCAACAAGTTCTCATACTGCTTATATAGGAGCTGACATGGATTGTTCACATAGCTGCATAACATTGACCAAAAACAAATTGACACCGCCCCAGGTTTTGTTTTGTAGTTCCATGTTAAGTTGTTTTCTTTGGATGTTGTATCATTTTACAGGATTACAGAAAAAAAAATACAGTTTCCTATATTTAGGAATAATTTTACTTCTTAGAAGGAGCCACTACTATTTCAGAATGTTCATCTTGTACAATTTTTGGTTATTTTCTTAAAAAAAACCCACAACAATCAAGCCTGCTATTCTAACAACAAATGTCTACAGATAAACACCTGATTTTTTTCTTTTTTACTTACTATATTAAAAAAATACGAAGTGCTAAAAGATTCTAATACCAATTTATTAGAAACAGTTTGGTTGTTTCTGTATGAAACCAACTACTCTGTGTTTGTACATCTTCAGGGAGAAAAGACATTTCTGGACTGCAAGAGTCACCAGACTGTCAAGTAAAATACACATTCTTAGACATATCAGAGAGAAACAGAATGTAATTTACTACACTTAACCTTCATTCGTTTTTCTAATGAATACACCACCAGTTCAATCACTAGTTTCTTTTGCTTTGTCAGACATCAGGCACCTCACTATTTTCATGCTCATATTTGGTCAATGTTTACTTAGTTTCAAACACACTGCTAGCCTCCCTAAGTAGAGGGATATTTGGAAAGTTTAAGATGCTCCTGCCCTATTAAAGCTTACACATAAGCTTATGGCTTACTATATGTAAAATCCAAAGTTAAAACATAAGGTAGTTTTAGCTTCCAGAGACGTTTAGTTCTTCAAAAGAATAAAAGTTTCCACATACAGTGTTATTAACTTACCACACAGCTTTGTGAAGCATGAAACATTACAGAGCAAAGGTGATTTGTGTTCAAGCATGTCTGTAGTACTCTATTGTCCTGTACGTGACAGGCAAACCCATAATACATTCTCTATCCAGTTCTCTAGTTTATTTGGATTCGGAATTGTTAGAGCATCACTCTACAGTTTTTCCAGGTGAGAAAACATTTCTTGGTGTTCCGACATGTAGACAACCGAAAGAAAGATACCTCAATCATTTACAGCCCAAGGGGTGGTTCCATGCTGTAGGCCAGCAGATCTCACACCACTTATACACCAGCAGGATGAAGGCTAAGAGCTTCCTCTCTCAGCTATGCACCTGCTCACAAGGACGCATGGAGGTGCTCGGGTAGCAGTCACATACGATATTTCACTCCTCTTGGTCACCTCACGCTGGTGATCACCATCAGATAAAAAAAGTCTGACATTTCCAGTTTTTTATAAAAACTATACTACCTTCAACTCTTCTTTATCCATTCACTGCATATAATACTTATTAAATTTATATTCTCGTTCCCTTAAATGTGATAACTGCATCTATATCTAATTACTTTCTCCCTCCCTACTTTTAGGACACAGCATGTTAATTTCATTTCTTTAGGGGAAAAAGTAAAAAAGGCAGAAAAGTCTAAAAACCAGTTTTTGTAAGGCCTGTCCCAATAATTGCATGGAAGCATTAGAGGAACACTACTGTGCAGAATGCTGTTGCCAAGTTATCCAAAGTGGTATAACTTCAGTTTTGGGTTAGAAAGTATGATTTCCAAAAAAGAAGTAATCAGTGACAGGTGTGACTTTGGCATATTAGGAATACAAAAGCCTGCAGAACCACACAGTACTGTGCACTTCAAGCAGGAGCCTACTGTTAACACAATGGAGAACTAGAAAAAAAGATAAACAGTTTTAAATTGCAACTTATCTACAGCAAATGGCAGGGAGTAAAGTGTTGATAGGGGAATTAGACTGATTTTCTAAGCTATTTTGATAACTGCTCCAAAACTTGCCCTACAGCATACTCAAACAATGGCAAGAATTGCCTACTTAAGGCAAAAGTCACATTCCAGTGACATCATATTTCAAGCCTTTTTTTTTTCATAGCAGGACACTCACAGCCTCCTGCCATTTATTTTTGTGCAACTACCGACTTTGCCAACAAACAGATTCTACTGAACAACTGAATTTTGTCTTAAGTTTTCTCTCAACTACTTACATGTACTACTTACTAATAGTACTGCTAATAACTTCCATGGTTAATAGTACTGCTAATAACTTGTCATGGTAGACAAGACAGTTTTCAGTACATCATCTCTTCTAGGGCCCAAACAACCTCTTCTGGAATGCAAGAGAACTGTTTATAATATTGGCAACTGTAAAGTAAAAGCACAAACCCCACCATTTAAGTAGAATGAGTATAGAACTAGTCTGACACAATACATCCACAAGAACAGCTTACTCACTCTCCATATTCTTTAACTGCCATCCAAAGAAGGGAAATAAAAATTATCATATCCCAAATTACACCACGTACAATGTAATAGAAGTCCCTAGGATTTGTTATCATCTCAGTGTTTGCAATGGAAATTCAACATCATTACACTCTTCACTGTTGAACAATTTAAATCCAGACACCACCATCGCTTGGCTTACAGCAAAGATTCTTCACTCTGCAGGACCTATGAAGAGTACAACGCCACAGTTTCAGCACCAGCAGTCTGGCTGGTTTTGTTCAGTTACTACTACTTCACCCTTTCTTGTCTTTCAACCCTATAGAGAGGTTGAGCATAAAGTGCATTACTTTGTTGTTTGTAGAAGCTATTATTTAAGTGTAAGTTGAACATCTGATCACCCTAAGACAAAACTAGGACAGAGTTAATAGATTTACTGGGGGTTGGTTTGTTTGTTTTACTGTATGTACTATTAGTATTTCTCTTTCTTCAAACTACAGACTTTGATTACTAATGTGAATGTTTAGTCCTTTACTCTCTCATTGACCTAATCGTTAGTAGGAAAGCCCCTTGCAAAATATTAAATTCTAGGAAGTTTTGTATGCACCATGATTCACCAGCACTAAGTAACGGAAGGTGAAAGCCTCAGCAACACAACTGTGAAAATAATGGGACAAGCAGCCCACCACAGTCAAGAAATTGGGCCATTCTGATCACCGGTTGCAGTAGCAAATCGTCAGAAGTTTAAAGCACAAAATGCACAATAACCTATTAGGATTAGATTTTGGTGTTATTTTTGACCTGCATATCTTAACAAGCTCCACAACAGTTTTACTACTGTACTAAGAGTTCAAAATAAATAAGGAAACACCACTGAAACAACACTTCTTTGAGATGAAGGAGGTAACCGAAGGACATGCTGAAATTATCAGCTGATGTTTCAAGACAAACCCAATGCAGTAGCTATCTGCTTGTAGCCTGCAGAACCAACACCCCAATTTTCCTTACTTTGTAGTCTTTATTACTTTGACAGTCTTGTAAAACATTGATAAAAGCACTTAAAAGCCACACAAAACTTAAGTGCAAGATTTGACACGTAAAAGGCAGAAAATATACTAGCCTATAGAATTCAATAAGGCTTCAAACATACCAAATCGTGCCACTTAAAGAGTAATTCATTCCAATAGGGAACTGCCCTTAATGCTGGTACCAAGAGGGGACACCAGACAGGCAGGTGGAACACTTTGCTCAAACAACAGGATATAAATCACTTTTTTTGTTGTATTGCCCGCTGCAGGCTGTATAACTCCAGAACTGGGGGAAAGCCCCATTTAAGTAAAGAAAATGATGAGAATTTGAAAAGTATATTCTAGGTTACTATAGAGGAATAACCTCCAGACTTCTTCCTAGGTTCAGTTAGTTCCCCAAGACAGATGCCATAACATGCTTGAGTAGCCCTAAAGTAAGCAAAAATCTCAGGCTGGCTTGAAGCTGATATTTTCTAAGAGTTACTCAAGAAAAAATAACATGCTTGAATTAACTATAAAGTTTTCCTACATTTTGTCTCAAGACAGCTATATCTTATATGCTGGAAAATTAAACATGACTAATCACACTATATAGCACTCAGCTGTGTTGACACAAATAGAAATAGCTGTCCTCCTTCCCCCCTCCCCAACATATCAACACACAGCATCGAAGGTTTACAAATTGAGATCAGCCATTTCACATTTAGTATTTCCAACTGTAGAACTTACAGCACTTTGCAGAATTAAGAAATTAAAACATGAGTAGAACTTCCAAAATACATACATATCCCCTTCACTGACCAGACATTTCAAAAGCAGCTATATATCCTGGTTCTTTTTTCCAGGTCATATTAACTATAAAGGAAAAAAAAAAACAAACCCACAAACCCAAACCAAACAACAAACCAAAACACAACAAAACCACCAATCAAAACCAAACCACACCACCAAATACACACACACCCCCCATTTTGTTAAATGCTCTGTGTCATCTAAACGCTTAGGCACCCATTCTTCTTGCACACACGCATTTTTGAAACATCTAGTCATAAGTATGAGTCACAAGTCAGGAAACCTCAAATCTAATTTTCTCTTTTTAAAGAGTTACCTGCAGCAGCATCTTGTTTGGACTTTCCTTAATCAAGACATTCATCTTCCTTACCTCTGAATTTGTTGCACTCAGGATTACCTACAGAGCATAAAGCATCCCTCCTTACCTGTAGTGATCTTTCACTAGCTTTCTGGGTGCTGACTATACTAATACCCACCCATAATCTCAACCATGCACAAAAAAGCCAGGCAGTGAAGGAGGTGGAGCCCAATGCACACACGAAGGAGCATATACAAGCTCAACTTATCCTTTACAAATAAGTATTGCCTTGCTAACATACACACGGTATGACATTTAATACTGTGATCTGTCTTAAATTATATGAAGTTCATATAAAGGAAAACACCTTTAAAAACAAAATAGTTAATATTTGGTTCAGGTAAAGTTCAGTCTAAGCCAAGTATTTTTATTATACCAAGCTTTATTCAAGCAGTTAGACATCAACATTAAAGAAGAGCACGCTTTCAGAACTCTCCAAAACAACAGAAGAAAAATGTCTCTTTTTTCCTCAGATTAAGTTCTCCAAAAACTAAAATGTTGACACTCAGGTAAATCTCTTGACTCCCAGACATGTAAAGCACTTTAATACTTGAGAAACTTCATAACTTCAGAAGTTAGAAATATGAGAAAAATTGTTTCAAATGACCATTCATATTTACATACAGTGGTTTCATACTTTCAGTCTCCATAACTATTGAAAACTGCATGCAATATTCTAAACTATTTGAACGGTAAATCTTACATTTATCAAGTTTTTCAAAAAAGAGAAAGTGAACTAGTAGTCTAATTAAGAGTGGCTAAGCTTTGACCAAATTAAGAGAACAGAACATAAACTTCTCCCAAGTACCCTCTGACTGTTTTGTTAAACATCTGTTTTTCCTACTTCACTTCCTGTTCTCTTTCTGTCCCTCCCCCACCAGACAGGAAATTGTCTTGACAACAAATGAATCAGCTAGAAGCAGAGTTAAGCAGCCATCAGCTGATTCTTCATTGTTTACAGTCACAGACACTTCAAAAAGCCTTGCTACTCTTTTCTTCCTAAGTGACAGTAGTTGTTCTAAGTTCATTTCACTAAAATAAACATTTAAACAAAACAGAACAAGCCATTTGAAGAGCTAAGTAAGAAACACTTTCCTCAAACTGAAATCATAACAACACATATTGCAATTGTCAAGCCACAGGACGTACAAACCTCTATTTCTAGGTCCATCTTTAGGAAAAAAAAAAGCCAGCAGAAGAGAAAATGCTCTAAATAAAATCCTGAACAGCAATACAAATACATTTGCCTTTAGAAGCCATCTGGAAAAGCAACAGCATTGTTCACGGTCTATAGCAGCCTCTATTTTCTTGTAATGTGCTATTACAATGCCAAATCCACATTAGCATTACTGTTTTTCATTTCTAAACTTCCCTGCCTTAAAGAAAACCAAACTCCCATAAACACAGAGATTGTGCGAAGTATTTCAAGTTTGAAATTAGTATTCAACATAAGCAGTTTCTACAGAAACTGACCTATTTTAGGAATGTTACAGGATTTATATTTTATCAGTAAAGTATGTTCAACAAAGTTTAAACATTCAGCACACCAAATATTAACCTCAATACTTTTGGGCTTCCTATCTCACATTCTAAAAAAAAGAACAAAAATGTTCAGATTAGTATGATGTTTGCAATAGCATGCAAGCCACTTAAACTAAACAACAAAGAAAACAAGAACTATGGACAACCAACTTCATAGGGAAAGACTGCACCACTACAATTAGTCCAACTATACAGCTCTGAAAGAGTTCAAGTGTGCCTCTTACCACAATTGCATGCGGAGAATGCACTAAGGCCTTAAGTTCATTCAGGTCGTTCTCAGCCTGCAGAAATTGGCACAAGAAAAAAAAGTACATAAGGAGGGTGGATTTTGAATTCTCTCACAGATACTACAAATTTAAACAGCAGTTAATACAGTCCTATAAGCCCTACGTTACCTTATCCCATTCTCCTTCCATGACATGATTGCGGAATTTGGTAGCAGAAGGATGTTCTAAACGACATCCTGACTCTTGCATGAGAAGATCAACAGTCTGGCTGCAGGAGAGATACAGTGTAAAAAAACCCGACCAGTTTTACCCTCACAAATATAGCACCTGCTATGACAAGTTAACCATATTCAAAAGTAACTTCAACAATGTAAGAGAGAATACTATGACCAGATTCAGATGTTTGTCCAAAAAGACTCAGTTGCTTGAGACATGTAAACAGCTACCTACAGCTAAAGCAAGTTGTCAACGAGCTTGAAAGCTTTCCTGAAGTACCATAAAGTATGTGACTTACCAGCCACCACAGTCATCCCTGCATAGAAGATAGACTTTGTGAAGGAAGATAGAGACTAGAAAGCTGTTAGCTACTAGCTGCTCTCCCCTGGTCCCTCTCACCCCCCCCCTCCCCCCCAAAAACAACAACAAAAAAACCAAACACAACACGGAGAACTACTACATCTGCAACAGGCCCGACTTTTTCTTCATCCTGTATTAAAACACTGGCTTCTTAAAATAAAATAAACAAACTCACAAACCTGTAGCCCTCCCCCTTTTACACTAAAAATAGCTTATTTACTGTGGTGTCGTCTATGAACAGTCACGAGTTGCCCGCAGCTGTAAACTTGCCTCTTGTGTCAGAGGCAATTTACTTTATGTACGAAGTTCCTTCTAATTGACCCATTCCACCATGTTTTGAAGACTTCTTTTGTGGTAGCTACATGAAAACTTTGAAGGACTTCTCTAGCCTCCTTTCAAAATTATGATGTGTTGGCTTTAGCTCTACTCACAAAAAGAGTGTTGTGATTAAATTCTCAGACTTCCCCTTCTCCACTGGGAAATTATTTTTTCTATTCTAAATTTAAGAAAGGGCCAACATACTTGTTTCTAGTCGACAGATAAGATTATTATCAAAAATATGTGTCCAGCACAAACCTGCAGACACCATTTAGAGAGATGAAGGTTTTCAAACCGAAACCAAACACCCTATTTAAGTGGCAGTTCAGTTTGTCCTCGCTTCCTCCCAGCTGACAACCCAAATCTTGGAGCTCATCTGCAAAAACCCGTCCCCCCCCAGCCTATTACTCCCCCCCCGCCCAGCTGCGGGCTCCATTATGTTTACCAGATAACTTCTCCCCCACTAAC
>WKFP01015553.1:340600-384037 GCA_011057875.1 Pterocles orientalis | reverse complement strand
CGGGGGTGAGGGGAGGCGGAGCGGGGCCCCTTTGCCCCCCCGGGGGTCCCGGAGGCAGCGCCGCCGCCCGCTCGGGGCTCCCTCTCTGGTGATGGCGGCCGCCGACTGCCCTGAGCCCCCCCGCCCGGCAGCCCCCAGGCGCCCGGCCCGCTCCTCTCGCTGCCCGCTGGGTTTGTCTCCCTCTCAGCCCAGCTGCAGCCTAATGGAGTCCGGGCCGGGACGTCACAGGAAATTCCTATACTGCCCCCTACACACACTTCCGCCGCCCGGGGCTGGGGGTGGGGGGACGGGCCCTATAGGTGCCGGGGGGCGGTGGCGGGGCAGGCCCTGGGGTCGCCGCCGGGGCTTCCGGGGTCGCCGTTGGTCGCCCCTCACTGCGCCCGCCCGGCCTTCCGGGGTCAGGGCCCGCCGACGCCTCTGGGGGCCGTGGGGGTCCTGCCCAGGGGGTCCCGGGGAGAGGTGTCGGTGGCAGAGGTGTGCAGAGTGGGAGCACACGGCGCTGCCCGGACACTGGCTGTCCCGGTAACACGGCAGAGGTGACCAGGCGGAGGGGTGCTATGGTAATTTCCTGAAGCAATATTGATATATATATTTTTTTTTTTAAATTAGAAATGCCCAATGAAGTCACAGCCTGTTGTTGCCCAGGCTGGTGACTGGAAGGGCTCAAGCCTGCTGCTGGTCTTTCATAGTGGCTGTGTGCGTTGGCACGGGAGTGGGGGGAAAATGGCAGTTTTGCCATAAATTTCCCAGGAATGTTGAGAGTTGGGGTACGTTTATCAGGACAGGCTGTCAGAAGACACTGTGTGCTTTGGGGGGTCCCAAACTCTGCCCTGAGATGTCTCCCTGCCATTGCCTCCTGTGCGGTGGAGGGGAAACTCAAAGCCTCGGCCAAGTCTTTGGTCAAAAGTCATGAGACTAGTGAAATCTCAGGCTTTAAAAATAGCGTCTTGAAATAGTACGTTATGTGTTACTTGGTTTAGAGCCTGGAATTTTCATCTTTGGTATTCTCAAGCTTTCCTCCAAAATGCAAAGGGAAATAATGAAACTTTTTTTTACTTAATGAAGGCTGAGATTAACATTCTGATCATCTTCCCCTTCGGGAGCTGAGGTTTTAAGAGCGCTGAATATTACCAGTTTATGTTAAAATGGTAAATTTGGACAGTAGCACTTTTTTTCAAGTGCAGCTTTGAAGAAGTCTGAGGAGAACCGTGGGCCAAAGACCCATGTCTCTGTGAAGAGATGAAATCTGTGAAAGGAGTGAAACCAGAGAAGAAGGTGAGAGCGTATGGAGGCCTGGTGAATTGAAGTAGATCGTGTATCTTGGCCCTGTTTAGAGACCTCAGAAAGCATTTTATTGATAACAGCCAAAGCCCTCTTATGCCAGAGGGAGAGTTTGGAAAGAGCTTTGTCACTGAGCACTGCCCAGGTATGGCTGTAGGGTTAAATTAAACATTGGTCTTCCAGAGAGAGGAGCATGTTGATTTTGTGTTCCTTAGCTCACCAGCTATTGAATTGCTTGTGTTTTAGTCGCTTCACCACTGCCATATCTCCTCTCATCTCCATCTCTCTGGCTTTTGAGCATTCTTGATTTCTTCTTCCTCAGTCCTCCCCCTCCCCAGGTGCCATCACTGAATCTGTAATACAAAGATTGGGTAAAGGTGACAGGAACATTACAGAGAGCAACACAGGCCCTGGGAAGGCACCTGAAAGTGAACTCTGAAGAGCAAGACTGGGTTTTCAGTCCTCATGATGCCTGAAAGTTTCTCCGGATCCCAGCTGACATGAAGGTGTAGAAGGGGAATGATTCAGAGTCCCAGGTGTGAAGAGCATGCCTCAGCCAGATCCTAGCCCACACGAGGAATGTTCCTGCGGCAGTTCCTTTCCTCCTTTGTCACCTATGGTTTTCCTACTCACAGGAAAGGCTTTTCCTAGCCACCAGAGGAGGTCCTGAAAGACAGGTCTGTGGCTGGCAGAGCTTCCTCCCTATTCTGCAGCAAGGAAAAAGAGAATCAGGAAAGGCGCAGTGGCACTGTGTTGTGGCAGTCTTTCATCAGCTGAGCCCTGATTTGGATCCTAATTCTATTCCACACCCTTATGAGAGCAGATTTAATGACCATCCCAACAGGTATGCAGCTTTTTGAGTGACTGGACGAATCAACTGTTGAATACAAAACACATCTCACTTGTGACAGAGGACTTTATTATAATAACAGAAGTATGCATTCATCATATTCAGACATTTCAAAGTTTCCAAAAGTAGAGAATAAATAAAAATTAAACAAATTTATAAACACCTAGAATAGGAATTTGAAAGACAGATTTTGTCAACCTGAGATATAGTTGTCAATTTCAACCATGTTACTGAAGTACAAAGGTAATACATAACTATGCAGTATACATACAGTTCTGACTATATTGTAATTCAAACAACTTCCTATTGTATAGAGACGTATTTTTAATAGAAAATGCTTCAGAAACACTTATTGTGAAACTTTGGAAGACTGAAGAGACCAATCACTCCTTATCAAAAACCACCAATGAAATGACCAAGTGTAGAATATGTTGAACAAGCGGTGTATTTGCGTAAGAAAACTGTCTTGGGACACTCTAGACTAAATACAAGTTCTTGAAAAGCAAGAAACACCTTCCTTTTCCAGGTCTGGAAAGTTAAATTTGAGTTTATCAATTATGGGCTGACTACAACTAATAAAACCTTGGATAATTTATCTTTTTTTTTTTTTTCTTTTCGTTTTGCTTTAGAGGAGGATGGGGAGGAAATCCAGATCTGAGTAATAGGAAGGAACTCTTTATTAAGGGGCTGGGTTTTTTAATTATAATCATGTGAAGTTGCTTAGGCAGAGCTGAAATATTTCAAAATATTAGAGAAAATCTTGGAGAGATGGATTAGCAGTCAAAGCTGCACAGTGAAGGTGATGAATCATTCGATACACTCCTATCAGGTGTATGGGTATGTACTTTTCCCTTTCTTCTGCACCAAATTTAAGGTTACTGGAAACAAACCAACTAAAAACAAAGAACAAAGGAAGAACGAATAATTTAGAACAACGGCATTTTCTGCTGGCATTTTCTGCTGGCATTTTCTGCAGTACCAGCTAAATAAATGCTTGAACAGGCACCTGCATATGCTTGCAACTTTCAAAAGATGAGATACAGGTGAAAAACAACCACGTTCCTTAAGTCGCATTTCTAGAAAGCATTCAACAAATAGAGGATTTGTGAGCAAATTACACTGGGTTGCGATTCCATCCCTTCATGGAGAGGATGGTCAGTATTTTAGAAATATGGAAAGCCAAAGCTTGACTGGAGTCGCAACTGAAAGAGAATGTGAAAGGCAACAAAAAGGGCTTCTACAGGTACATTGGGAGCAATGGTGGCAGGGGCTGGAGCACGCAATGTACAAGGAGAAACAGGAAGTGGGTTTGGCTTCAGCAGGTTCTAATTACAGTGTTCACCTTCCCAGAGGGAATTATAAATAAGACAGCACAAGGCTTCTCTCTGAGACGTGCATTGACCGGACAAGAGACAAAAGTAAGAAGTTGCACCCAGACAAATTCCAGCTGTGTATAAGAAAACAGATGTTCGAAATGAGAGTGGTCAGGTGCTGGAATATGTTCTCAGGGTGGCTGTGGACTTTCCATACATGGAGATACAACTAGACTGGACAAGGCTTTGAGAAACCTAGTTTAGCTTTGAAGATAGCCCTGTGTGAAGCAGTGACCTGCTGAAGATCTCGCCCAACTTTAATTTTGCTGTGATTATAAATACACTTCCTAGAAAAATCCCTGTGGTATGGGGGGAACAGTATTGGTGACTCAATAATTGTCATGTCTCAGGGGTTACTGAGGTCCCAAAGCTGCAGTAGGGACATTGCCTTGTAGATGGGCTCATGCGGCAAGGATAAGGACATTAGTGCTATGGTTGTAACCTAATCAAATATTAGGTAATCACAATGTGCCGTCTGTCCACCAAAGTTGTGTACATACACTGACATTGACCTCTGCACTCTCCTGGGCAATCAGAGCATGGCATGGTAACAAAAATAAATGTCAGAAGGTGCTGAGGATCCCATGTAGTGTGGAACACCCTGTTTAGATACAGGGTGTGCCGTATTATTATATGGTCAATACGATGTCTCATAGGAAGAGCATACATGGCATGGCTTTTCCTGTATTTCTGTTGCCATAGGTGTCTTTTGGGATGCATGGGGCGCCATGTGTTGGGAGAATTCAAATTTATCCATATGGGCAGATCATGCATGTGCAAGAGGTCTGGTGCCAGACTAGTACGTACTGTGCAACTTTTCTGAGCATGTATAGCAAGACAATATTGCATATGCTGTGAATCTGACATGTCAGACTTGCTTTGCCTGCATGAGTTATCTGTCTGGGACTATCCTAGACATCAGCTTACAAAATCTGGCTGTGTCTATCATGGTATACCAGTCATTTTGAGATATGTTAGAACGTTATGTATAGCCAGGATTTGGAAAGATGGTAAACCACCATGTCTGTGCTTCAAAAGAGAAGTTTCTACACTTGCAACTGGCAGAATAACAGCATGCTTGGTTTGTTGTTTTTTTTTTCCCCCACATTTTGATAGGCATAGACGTTCAGTCTAACGGTAACTAATCCCCTTCTGACCGTTGTGTGCAGCAGGAGCTGGCAGGTATTCCATGGAAAAGCCTAGCACTGATTTTGTCCCATGGGGCTTTCCAAGCCCGTTGTTTAGAGTGTCTCCTGCAGTCTGTGTTCCTTAATATTAGTGTGTCAATTTCATGTCCAGGGTCAGATGAGTTATTGGTAGCTTTGTGCAGGACTAGATTTATCCTTCTATTGTTGCAGTTATTTTACTTTTCGTACCAGAGGGCTGCTCCCCTACCTTTTAGTTCTTGCTGGCTCTCAAGGCAAATGTTATTTCAGGCTTGCTAGTTGTGTCTGCCAACTCCCACATAGCTCCTAGAGCCTAACCCTGAGTGGGGTAACACACAACTTTCTGTTGCCTCGCCATTGAAATAAGCCCTGCCCCTCCCGGAATGACACGTACACTAGGCCTTTCTGCTTTTTCTGTTTTCTGTAGAAGGTTATATTGCAATGAGCTCTTACACCTGGAACGAAAAATTCAAGACCGGACTTGTAGACTGTAGTATCTCATATCCACTCTGGAATGGGCAGACACGGGAAATTGTTACGTAATTAGCAGCAGATTATATCTTAACATTAAACCTGTGAATAACTCCTCAGAGCCCTGGGATTACTTAGTAATTTGTTTTTCCTTCTTTATCAGGAATATATGGTTTTCCCAAGTCTGTATTTAAAAAAGCAAGTGAACCACCAGACCCTCCTTACTGGCCTTGGTCAAGAGATTAAAAGGTTAGTGTCATAAGAATGTCATTGCACTACTATTTAAATTCCCTTATTTTAAGGGAAATCACTCGTTTTTGTTGCAGCTGTATCTTTGCTTAAAATCCAACTTTCTGCACAAACCTCTCCATCCTTTTAGGTGCATAGTATTTACATCGGAAATAAAGAGCCACAAAATTAGAGAAAATATTCTTTCATGTGGCTCCACACATTTACACAGTAAAAAAATCTTCACTACTCCATCTCATTTGTCACTATTTTCCAGTATATCAGCTCTGGCTCATACTTAAGACCTCATAAAGTTTCAAATAGCTCCTGTAATAAAGAATACAAGACACCACCAATAATCCAGCACAAAAATACTTCTTCTGCATGCTTGAAAAAGGGTGTCGTTCCAGAACTGTACTGGTCTGAGATGCAGGAGGGGGAACACAGTCATGGCATGACAGTGTTGCACAGTATTGAGAGCTCATCACTCAAGTTCTCTGAAGGACACTCATGCAAGACAGAAGTTCCTTCTGCAGCTAACAGCAGGCAGTAAGATGTTAAACCCATGTGATCTAATGACTCTTAAACGTTACATTATGATTTCCAGAAGGGTTTATTCAGATCCTTTTCCAAAGGCTCCCAGGATCTTTTTTTTTTTTTTTTTTTTTTTTGTCTTTGACTAATATATTTGAGTCTTTGGTACTAAACCAACCTGATTAATAAAACAGAGAACTCAACATTCCCCAAATTTTGTGAAATACTTGGGTTTTTTTGAAGAGGGTACAGTCTGTGGAATATAGGTGGAGACAGGTTTTACTGACACCTGTTTGGGTGACTATAGGGTGACTAATATACCTTATTTGAATCTTTGCATCACAAATAATATAGTCATTTCAAATACATGCTGATTAAACCTTTACACTTTTGTGGCTTCACACTCAAAGAAGAGTGCTGAGAGGGTTTCTGAAACATGGCACGGTAGGTAGGCTTTACTGACATTCATTTGGATGCATTACTCATTACCAGCTTGACTAATGGGAAAGACACCCTATATATCGTCATTCCTATTTTTAACCATCAGCACAAGATGGTACAATATACTCAATTACATCTCTAGAATTCTCGAATTAGTTCCTGGTTTGCTATAAATACTAACACCTTTGTACATATCTCCTATTGGCACTTCTGCAGAGTGCCACATCCAAGAGAGGAGCGTGTCCTTCTGGATACACACAGAGCTGGGAGGCACGTGGCAAATAATTCCAGCTGGAAGGAGGAAAGGGAAGCTTTTTAAAGTTAGGATCAAAGGTTTGGTCTTTTAAATATTTCAATGCCTCTGTAGACATACTTCCGTGGGTAGTACTACTTGCTGCATTTACACAGTTGGAACCTGATATTATGAATTATAACAAATATGTCATCTCAAAGTAGCTCACACTATGGCCACTGAAAACCTCACAGTGCATTCTGAAATGAGCTCAGGCTTTCTCTCCTAAAAACAGAGGCTCCTGAAGCTAAAAGAATCCCTGTGTGTTGTTAGAAGTCCCCTGCCAAAGTTGTGTAGTGCCAAAGACACAGCTGAACAGGACGATTTCCATTTTGCCAGGAGCATCAACACAAATGCAAAGTAGGTAGCTGGATAAATCTGCTTTGCTGTTATTGTTGTAACAACGGTTATAGGAGGAAAACCTTGATAGAACTTTGCTTTCAGAAAACGTGGTTGATGATACTGATCTAGCCCAACTTTATACCTCTATAGGTTAAGCACCTAGCCCAAGCTATTTTTCTAGGCTTCCTCTGGAGAGATGGAGGCACCTACAAAGGTGATTCATCCGATACTTAGCTTAGGATGAGATTAATCACTTTCTGGTGCCTTTCTCCGTTGTCTACATCAGTGTCTTCTAGATTAGCACAGTTAAAAGAGGTAAAAAAAGATGTAGAAATTGTGTCTTCGGTGGTATTCAGCCTCTGCTGCTTTATACTATTCTTGATCAGTGGACATGTATCGGTCTTGTCATTTCTAAAGATGTTTTCACCAAAGGTTGTCAAGTCCAACCATCATTTATTTTTATTTGTCATTACATTGGATTTCTGTTTTTACAGGCCAGGCTGCAAGTTTTTCTTTCTTTTTTTTTTAGAGGTTTTCATAGGCAGGAGAAATATTGTATTGTTCTGTGTGACACTGACATGGAAATAAGTAACACTGAAGCTTGGAAGAGTGTTAATTAGAAATTGTTATAACCTACCTGACTGACCTGACTTGGCATTATGGTATCTCGCCAAACTGGCTTTTTATTCTTACACGTGTCTCGTTTGTGTTTGTGGCGGGAAGCTAATGGCTTCATGGAACTGTTTGGCTTAATCCTTTTTTCTTTACAGAAAAAAAACCAGAAGTTTTAAGTGAGGAAGAATAAGTAAAATCAGAATGAGGTCCACTGCCTATGACCTGTAGTGATTACCCCAAATAGTATTTGGTATAGATTTCTATTTTAGTAAGTTCAGATACACTATATATTAGGCCTGTTACTTGTTTGCTTAGATTACATTTACATTGGTTTAAGACTGGCTTACACCTGTGTAATTCTACTGGTTTCAGTGCAATTTTTTGTAGTTCTTGTTGGTGTGAGGTCATGGTAGGGTCCATTGAAACAAACTAGCATCTACTGAATGACGTAATTAATCAAGAACAATGTAAGACTCAACTTGTTGTATCTTCTGATCACGGTTGCCATCCTTGTAGCTCTGCAGAAGAAGAGCAGCTTAGGGAGCTGTGAACAAGAAGGACCGCTGTGTCTAGCTGGACCAGAATCTCACTTAAAGAGGCCCCTGAGTTAAAAGACAAGATCTTATCTTCACATCTGTATGTTCTACATAGACATCAAAAGGCTATTTCTTAAAGTCTTTGAAGTGAGGTGGGTCTGACACTTGGCCTACTCCTCATTCCAGTTCCCACAGGGGCACTGGACTATGGGCTGGGGCTGTGGAAGCCGCAGGTCTCCAACCTTAGCCTGCCTTCCCTGCTGCTTTCCATGCTAATTAGCCAGGGTGGAATGCCCTAATGACACACCTATACAGCATCTTGTTTTGGAGTTAGTTTGGTAGGAGAACTGCACTGAACTGTGCAGTCATATCCTACATTTAACTATAGGTTTATATGAGTAATAAGTCAGGTAGTAATAAACCAGAGTTGTTCAGAATATGTAGCACAGACAGTGCAAATGCCAAACAAACACTGTGGGTCCCTGCTCCATGGCCAGCACTGTATTCAGTAATTGTCGGTGTGGTTTGATGTGGGGTTGTAAGCAGCACGGGAGCATTCTCAATATGATGTATCACACTGTCCTTTTTGCATCTCCTGTTTTTAATATTTTTTGTAATATTTCAGGAAGAATTCCTGGAGGTTATTTTTTCTGTTTCCTTAGGTATGTGGTAGTAACCACAATCCAACATTTCATCACTTACAGTATGTAAGTGCAATATTTGTAATATCCATGGACCAGCAATCCCTATAGACCCAGGCAAAGTGAACCCTGTTTTTGTAGGTATCTAGTACGAGCATAAAATAAATGTCTGTCCATGCCCCAGTAAACTCACAGTTTAGAAAGAGGAGACAAAATGGGAAGGTAACATAAACAGAACATTTTGAATAGCAGGGATTCCACTGCAGGTTTTTTTCTTAATGTTGGCATCAGTCTTTTGAGCTGTTGGAAAGGAAGTTATTGGCACAGTAGTGTGAAAGGAGAGGGCAGAAAGAATAAATTTGGATCAGAGAAGCTTTTGGTAACTGACTTCATAGAAGTAATACAATAGCACAGGGAGAAAAAGTCCATGGTCAGATCACATGAGGAGTCAGTCCAAAGTTTCCAAATCGGTTGCTGATTCTTGCTGGCAGCTTTTAACTTCAGCGGGAAGAAAAGAGCCTCTTTTCTCCACAAAACAGAATTAATCTGTTAACACTTTTCTCCTCCAATTCAAGTGACTGGTGTTAAGGGAGCAGCTTTCAGACAAGGATCCTGGACCAAGTCCTGTTTGGGTACAGTGGAAGATTTCCAGCTGTAATTTAAAACACCATTCCCCTCTTGTGTCTGAACTGTTATTTTGCAGTGGGGTCACTCCCAACTTACACTACTGCTGGGACATTAATTGTCTAAATAACTGCACCTGCTATGTTAATAAGTGTGTGCATAATAGCTCCAGTAATTTAGAAAATTAGGTATTGTGTTGGGGTGGGGAGAAGAAGAGAAGGGTAAAAGGGGTGACAACTTGGTCAAAAGAAATATAGATTTCACATCGCTTGCTGTATTATTGCCACAGTGTTATCAGTACTGCTGGTATAAAGCTTTCAGTATTTTACTGGCTGTATTCAGCTTTGCAGTTGAATGTGTTAAGAGTGGGAGGGCTTTTTGAGCAAGGAGAGAGGGAATTGGAATAATGTTAATTAAAAAAAAACCTTCCTATTTTTTTTTGCTGGCAGTGTTTTAAGATTGTGGAATTTGTTTAAGACCAGTTCTTAGAAGAGGGTAGGCCATTAGACATCCTTGAATCATAAAATCATAGAAAACAGGACTGGAAGGGACTTTGAACAGTCCATTCCTTGCTCTAGTTTGTGAACATGTATACCAATATGATTCCTGATAAATGTGTGTCTAACCTGTTTTTGAAATCCTTCACAGCTTCCTCAAGCAATCTATTCAAGTCCTTAACTATGCCTACTGCTAAAAAGCCATTTCTAATGCCTAATCTAAACCTCCCACCTGCAGTTTAACACCCATTACTTCTTATCATGCCATGCTGGGCATGAAGAACAGCTTAATTCTCTTCCTCTCTATGTCCATCTTTTATGTGTTAGATAATGCTTACATTCTTCTGAGTGTTCCTTTTTGTGTACAGCTGGACTTGGATGGAAATAGGTTAAAGGAAAAAATAAGAAAAAAATACTGTTCTGGCTGAGACGGTCATTTTAGCCAGTCAGCCCGCAAGTGTCTAAGATGGAGGAGTTGGAAAATGCTGGGCAGGGCAGGGTGATTTGCTTAAGGCGAACTGGGGCCCTAAACATAGCGCATGAGAGAGAGGCTGATGCCTGCCATGTGTTACACATCTCTTATGACAGTGCCTCTTCGGCATTTCTGTCTCACCTGCCCATGTCTCAGCCTGTATCTCTCACCTGTCACCTGAACTGTAGCCAGGAACTGTAGGTGCTTCTGTCAAGCTTGTTTTTCAGGGATTAAGTTAGTTCTTTGCTTCCATTTTTAGTTCTCTCCATTTCTGAAGTTAGAGATGGGTAAGAGAAGGTAGGGAATGAGAAAACTTGAAATGTGGCAGCAGCTACAAGTTACTCAACTGGTGGGAACAGAGTTAGAATTGGGCCCACACTCCTTCAGTCTTCAGATGTCAAACTCCAATATATGCCAGAAAATATATTCTTCCGCCTTCCTTCTTCACATTTTACAGGTCCCGTCAAAGATCAAAAAAACTCCATTGTCCAGGATGATCCCAAACATGAGCCCCTGACTGACCTCAGCACCTGTTCCAGACCAGTATCCCCTATCACAGAAACTGCAGAGGCTTCCAGAGCATCCTGCAGGTGTGGTGGCCCCAGGCACTCAGAAGCACCAGCCTGCTTGTCCTGACACACTTTGGCTGTCCACTGTGTCCTCTCCCAGGTGTCCACAGCTGTGCCAGCCCTTCCCGATGGTATTTGTTCAGAGTGGATGGAGCCTAAGATGAAGCTTTATGGTTACATAGTTTAAATTATGTAGTATGTTAGCCCGTATAATTGCAAATAATTTGCTTGGTGCTGCCTACACTTTGGATGCATGGAACAGCTCTCCAGTACTCCAGGTGTAAGGTATACATACATGTGGGTGGGTGAAACCAGCCAACCAGATATGCTACTCATCTCATGGGGTCCATTGTGGGGTTAACACTGGCTTGTCCCTTTGGAGCAAGGATATGAAGCAGTTCACATGATTTAAAGCTGTTGTCTGCAAACTTGAATAGCACTGGTTATACTGGGAGCACATTTTCTTTTCTGTGATGAAGACCAAAAATTTACTTTTAAATTAAAAATATGAACATTCACATTCTTCTGCTAGTTGCGTGATTCTAAGCGCTGGGACTTGAAGCATAGGGCATTAGTGTTATGTGTAGCAACAAAATGTTTAGACTTTCTTCAAGTGAATGGGTTTCTGAAAAAAAGGAAAGGACAGAATTTATTTTCTTGCCACAGAAGTTTTGAAAGAGAAAGCCTATGGAAATTACTTCTCAAGTCCATGAAGTCTCGAATTGCCTCATTCCACTCTAGCAGTGAATACACTTCATAAATATGCAGTATGACAGAATCTTACCTGTAGACTATATTTGAAAGACAAATCTCCATTTTGCTATAGTTTCTAGAAGAACAGAGGTTGTATTAACTCTGGCTGAGTTTTATTTTTATTGAGGAAACCATTTCCTCATCTTGGAATGGGGGTAGCTGTTAATAATGTACTATGTCTGATAATTTGAATCTGTTTTGAAACAAACCTGGAAAAGTCTTCCCAGTGTAGAATTTACTGTTGATAACTATGACACCCAGTGGTCATTTAAAGAACCATAAAAATGTAGTAAAGAATGACTGCCTTGAACCTAAAGGCTACACAAAATACTGAGGTTTACACAATAGATGTGTGATTTTATGAGTAGTTCTCTTTTCCTCAGTAATGCGTACAGATAGTAAAAATAAGCTGTTTTAGGAGTTGTAAGAGTTTCATCCATTTGATTTATGTTTTACCATAGTTAACATATATATACATATATATACTTGTATTTACTTGTACAAAGCTTTTTAATATGTTGTGAGTCTGTGGTTACAACTCCGTTAAAACACACTGGCTGACTGACAAAAAGTTACTTTATCGCTATGAAGTATGAAATGGCTTTTAATTCTTGTTGGCAAGAAGCTGGCTCAGAAGTAGTCTGGGAGATAAAGGGACTTTGTTTCCCCTCCTTTGTTTGCCGCTGACTCATTGTGTGGCTCAGAGCAAATGGCTTGTGTGCACGGCTGATAAGTGCTTCGGTCAGTACGTCCATAAAGGTGCAAGGTGTCATTAGTATTAGGCTAGGTGGCATTCGCCTCCAACCGTTTATGCCATAGTCAAGAATGATTAAATTGTATGTTGTGTATAATGTGTCATATTTATATTCCAAAGCATAATATTACTTTATGAGCTGTGTTTTATTACAGAGCACCAGATACAGATTTAGTCACATATATCCAATAAATGAGAAATTAAATTCTGTCATTTATGGGTCACCAACCATAAAATATTTACTCTTGGTGGCATGTTTTATATAAAAGAATACTATCAAAATTCATAATATCTAACTGCAGTGGGCCAAGCAGCACATGCCCATTATATATATTGTTATATCTATCGTTTTCAAATGTCTCATGGAACTACCAAAGCTTTTTCTTACCAATAAGAAGAGTTACACAGCAAAAGGAGGAACGTCAGAAGACATCGAGTTATAAAACTGGAGATTAGACAGAACTGCAAAGTCAGTTATTGCCTAAGGCCCTCTTGGCTGCATTAGCTGTGTCTATCCTGCATGCCTCAGGAGTGCTCTTCAGCTCCCAGAGTGCATGTGCCCTGTCTATATCCAGAATTGGGATGACATCTGAATTCTCACCATTTATTCTCTACCCTGCCCAGTTCCATGCAAGGAAACTGTGGCCAGGAAGGGCAAGTCCACTTCTATCAGGGTGAGGAGAGAACCAAAATGCGCGCACACACACACACACACACACCCTTTTTCACTTTTTTTTTTAACTGGCGACCATCAATGTTTCACATTTTAATAGAATGAAAGGAAATATTTAATTGTTCTGAACTCAAGGAAGAAAAAAACCTTAAAACAACTGCACATGTTGAAGCTATATTGGTTTATTGTAACAAATACAGAATTTTTATATGTTATTGCTTTGATTCCTGTAACATTTAGTAGTCCTGTTTTCAGACCCTGCTGTCCTGATCTTTACAAGAACATTCTGCCTCTGGGTCATAGATGTCTGGTTGTGTTTTTTATGTGTATTATATGTAGCTCATTTCAATCCTCTCACTTGTTTAGTTGGTTGGTTGTTTTTTTGTGGCTTTTTAGCCTTTAAAAAGTTTTACTTTAGTCCTCACAGACTGGACAAATCATGTTAGAAACCAGTTTGTCTGCTAGTTTGTTTATAGCATTTTTTGCTAGCCAGCATAAACAAAACCTTGGGCAATTTGCCATCCTATTCTAGACAGGATGTCTAACAAGGGTAGTAAGTACAAGATCTTTTGTTTACGTTGTGAACCGAGTTTGAGGTTTTTGCTGCCCAGTTCTGTATTCTTTGTTCCAAAATTGTTATCTTATGAGGAGAAAGCCACAATTCACAATGTGCGAATCTGCATTTTTAGGTAAAAGAAGATATGTGCTAGCTGGAAGAAATGTGTTCCAATACTTGAATTACAGGAAAAAAGAGTATGCTGAGAGAATAGAGAAGTCTGACGTGTATGTTGATATTTACCTTAGTTTGTGAGTTGGGAAGAGCATGAGTAGTGATGGCACATGCTATTGGGGCCTGGCATGAGCTGGAAGGGAATCTCCTGGTAATTGTTATTAACTGCTATGATGCAGCACTCCAGTGGCTCATGAAGTCTCTCTGATGTCTCACTGAAACCAAATGTTACAGATACAAACATAAATATCATAAAGTACACTTTTCCCAATAAAGCTACACCCCTGCTGATTAGCTGGTGCCCTGAAGTGTCACGATAATGAGACCTTCTGACTTAAACCTCCACACTTTTCCTTCTTCACACCACCCTCCTGTGACAAACCAGCTCTTCCAGTGCTAGGGTTTGTTTCAGTAGTTAAAAATCAGCTCCTTGCTCTCAAGAGCATTAAGGCCTGTCTCTTTGGAAGTGATGGTGGCTAGATATGCACATTAATTTATTAATTTCAGGGAGGGAAAGACAGGGTGAAAGAAGAGAGTTTAGGGATGGAAAAAAAGTGCAAGAAGGTGTCTGCAGGAGCAGCCCCAGAGCCTGGTTGCAGGGTGAGCACGGGCTCTGTCAGGAGATCAAAACAAGTGGATCCACCCTAATAATCTTCTTCTTGCACAACCCCTGATGTGGCTGTATGTGGATGAATTTCACCCTGAAAAGAGGGCGAACTGCTGACTTGCACAACAGTCAGGGGAGGCAGAAGTGAATTTTTAGACTTGACATGTGCAGCTGGTACTTGGCACTGAGTAAAATAACAATTGTAAAGGATGTAGCAAGCAGGTTGATTTTGTGTCAGGGTGCAACCTTTAATAATTGCCAGGCCAAGCTCCTGCCTGCTGGTGTTTTGAATGCTGAGGTATAAAAAAAAAAAAAAGTGAAATACCAAGTAGGTTTTCTGGATGGTGGGAGTGAGCAAGACGATTTAAAGGATATTTGCTTAAATGCTGCTGCAGGGGATGTAATACACATCATGCCATCTCACTAAGTCACAGAAGTTCAAGAGGTGAAAATGGCCATTCAGGACTTGTGTGTATAAATAAGTGTCAGAGAAGCTGGATAAATTATTTTCTCTTGAATTTGAAAAACCTTCTTAGACCCAGCAGATGACAGACATTTCATCTTGTTCACCAGAAAGCCTCTCCAGAACAGTCCAGGACGTGTAGTTTCAATGTCAGTCCTGAAAGCCTTCCAACATGAGGAGAATATGAAATGATGAAGCATCCTCTGCCACACATCTGTTTGGAGTACAGCACAGTGCTGCCTTAGCGCCAGCATTTTCAGGAATACAGGCACTGGTCTCAGTTGCTAAACACCCCTGTGTTGGCAAGGCAGGACTGTCCCTTCTCTGGGGAGTTTTTATAGGGTTTTTTTTTAATCTTCAAGCACAGATAGCTGATGGAAGAAGTAATTGACTTACAAATTCATTGCTGTGACTACTGAACAAAGGCCCCTTTAGAGAAGCATCAAGAATCAACACACAAAATTATCAGTTGTTAGCCTGCTGTTGATTGACAGTAGAAGATCACTTAAACAGACATTCTTCTAAAAGTTGTCTGCCACTCTGCAGAGGTTCAGATGGGGCACTGTAACTTCACTTCACCATCATTTATATTGTGCAGTATCCCGGAGAAGTACAGGGAAGGGGTAAGAAACCAATGGAGAAATTAAAAAAGATAGGGATATAAAATCTTGGCCATTGATTATACCAGAATTTCAACCCAGCTGTGCTAGATGTGTGCTCTCTTACTTTAGAAAACCCATTGCACCTGTTGGCACCTCACACCTTTGTTTGATTTAGCCCAGAAGGTTCATGATTAGCTTAAGCCAATCTAACGCTGTACTGCTGCCAAAAGGGACATTCCTCCCCTTCTTACATCAGACCATGCACCCACATGATCATATAATAAACTGATCCGCCTGAAAACCAGCCCTGGAAAAAAGAAAATAAAAAAAAAAGAGAGAGATATTAGTTTTTAATTGGGTCTGCAAGTTAAGCAAGCCCTGTGTGCTGCCAAATGGTTGCTGGTGCTAATGAAGTGCATGGACTGAGAATGAGCAGCAAGAAGGAGGGAGAAGTTAGGCAACCGCCCTTGGTGGCAGTGAGATTCGGTGGGTGAGTCTCATTTTTAGTGGGTACATCCACTCTAGCACACAGCATAGCCCAACAGGATTTGCTCTGTAGAGAGAAGCAGGTTGTGCTGCCATCCCAACAGCTACACTGTGTACGTTGGAGGGGTTTTACTTGGGGTTAGCTCTGGGCTTGTCCTATGCCAGCAGCTTGGTGTATTGAGTATGCTCCTGGAGCACATCTTCCCGTTTAGTTCATACAAAAGCTTATGTACCTGGGGGTTCCACAGGTACTAATATTTCCTGAGACCTGTAGGTGCTACCATGATACAGAATATTTGAGTCTATTTAAACTCTGTTTGGGGATGAGAGGCAGGAATGTAGCAGACCCAGTCCTGAGCGAGGGAAGAGGAACCACAGAGATTTTGTGGGGTTTTATCCCCAGCAAAGACCAAACCGTTTCTGTGGTCCGGCTCTCAAATGATAGTGGTGTGCCAAAGCTGAAGCCCAGGTCTTAGTGCAGTTCTCTTTACTGACGATGCACTCCATGCTTTTCCCCTGTGTGTGTTTTGTGTGGTTCAGTGCATTTAGCACTTTTTTCACACTTATTTTTCCATCAGTCATTCTGGCAGCAGAAGACACGACAGCAGGTGGCACCAGATCTGCGTCATGCTGGGACAATGACGGCTGCCAGACCGTGCTCCTACACTTGATGTTATTCTACATACTCTAGAATTTTTTCCAGCACTGACAATTTTAAAGATACCTCTTTGCTTCTCAGGAGCTGCAATGGTGAAAAGGAGGGTCACATTTCCACAAATGTAGGCATCTGGGCCAGTAACAGACGTGTTTCCTGACAGTTGTCACTCTACTCCCTGCCCTACCTGGTGCTGTGTGTCCCAGTGCTCATGCCCAGGAAGATGGTCTCTCTAACACTAAATTCGGGAAGATGTTTTTATTGGCAGAATTGTATTAGCTAAAGGCTTTGCCTTTCAGTCCCAAAGTGTGCTGGTGTCAGTGTTGTGAAAAGATTTCCTGCTGAATCAGTGTTGGACTTACAGCCTTGAACTTTTAGCTTCGTTTGTCCTACTCACAATAGAAGGCTGAAATAATGATTTCAAAACAATATTTTACAGTCACCTGGCAAGAACTGTGGAAGACTCTTGGTACCAGATCTGAGTTGTTCCTTAATTGTCTGCAGGGTTGCTGTGTTTCTTATATCTCCATAGCTGTTAGCCTTGGAGATTCAGCCTTGTCAGCTTGAAGTTCAAGAAACTGGGGCCTTCCTCACCTGTGATTTACTTCATTGATTTATGTGGCATGACTCCTAAATAAAGTTAGGAAATGTGCAAAACAAACTGGCTGTTCCCCATGCTCAGACACAAACAGGGTCACCTGAAACAGGTTGCCCAGACAGATTTGAATATCTCCAATGAGGGAGACTCTACAACCTCTCTGGGCAACCTGTGCCAATGCTCAGTCACCCTCACAGTAAAAAAGTATCTTCTGATGTCCAGAGGGAACCTCCTGTGTTGCAGTTTGTGCCCCTTGCCTCTTGTCCTGTGTCCTCTGAGAAGAGGCTGGCTCCATCCTCTTTGCACCCTCCCTCAGACATATATATACACTTATATATCTATATATACACACACTTCATAGCTCTTTGCTGGACTTTCTCCAGTGTGTCCCTGTCTCTCTTCTACTGAGGAGCCCAGAAGTGGATGCAAACTACAACTCATAGGATAACTGAGCCTTTTTTTTAATAATTTGAGACATTTCTTTCTTCCCCATGCTTCCTTCTGGGAGCTAAGTCACTTGTTCTACAAGGCCATCATAAACCTAATTTTCACAACCGGGTCATTCTTTGCTGGAGGTTTCCCCTGGTACAACAACTAGTGGTTGGTGGATGTAGATGTGTCAAAACTTCAAAGCACACATGGACAAGAAATCTGAGGATTTCCTTAGGCACTTCTTCACCAGACAGGTCAGTACCTTGCACTGCTTTATAGGGCTGAAAGGTCAGTCCCTGTCCTGATCCTCTCCTAGCCCTGTCATATTTAATTTCTGTCTTTCTGACACCTCTCCCACTTCTCCCTCTCTAGTCCATTCATAATATAATACCTAGCAGTTATAAAAGAACAGAATAAAAAATGTCTGCAAACAGAGCAAAGCTGGAGCCGGGCTGCTCTGATCAGGACAGTGGTATCCAAGCTTTTATTTCAGACATCACATACATTGAGTAAGTCCTCAAAAATTTACAGTTCTATTCATTCTCAATTATTCTTTGCCATGAAAGTCACCTATACCTAGAACAAAACCTAAAGATAAATGAGAAAAGTCACTCAAATGAGCTGATATTCTCAGTAAGCAAAGAACCAACGCAGTTTGTGAGCTCTGAAGCACCAAATAGAGCAACTCAATTATTTCTAGATGTGCTTATGCAGTTCAGCTGCCTTCTCTCGTGTTAAACTTTAAGGCTGTACTTTCCTCTGCTGTTTGTTTACTCCACTGCCTTTCCCTGCTCCTGCACAGCACTTACCAATTGCCGAGAAATTAGCATTTCTCCCTCTGCCTGTGTCAATAAAGTATGATCCTCCACACAAACTCATCCAAAAGGTTCTGGCTGGCAGTGGGATTTGATCTTCTTTCTGAAATTTAGCTCCCCATTTATCAGATAAAATATCAGAAGAAGCAGCCTGAATATTGGAGCTCAGCAAAGGTTTCTCTTTTTTGAGGGAGTAGGTAGATATTTTTTAAAAGCATTTCAGATATTGTGCTGCCCTAAATCTCAAGAAACCTTTTGAAGGGCCTTGAATAAAAAGTAAGAGATGATTTGGCCACAAAAGTGATCAGAAGGCTGGAGCACCTCTCCTGTGAAGAAAGGCTGAGAGAGTTGGGGTTGTTCAGCCTAGAGAAGAAAACTCTCTCATTTAAAATATTTTTAAATCCTAGATAATAAAGTTAGAAGACACATCAAAATGCCATTGAGTTAACTGCCTGACAAAAAGCCAGATCAAATATTTCTTGACATAGGTTTGTGTAAACTGCTCTTAAAATATTCCAATTCATAGAATTGGTCTCTGTGGGCAAATCAGTTCTATTACTTCACTGTCTTTACTAATGGAAAAATACTTTCTGATTTAAATAACTTTTTGTAATTGAAGAACATTAGATATTTTTCTGTCTGTAGTGAGCAAAGAATATTATATTCTATTTCCACACTCACTACCCCTTTACATATTTGAAGACTGTTTTCATGTAGGTCTTCAGAGTTTTCTTTAGGTGAAATGAGCTACCTGAGTTGCTCAGATAGTAGTTAGTTGGTAGGCAGATCCAAGTGTTTACTCAACTACTTGAGCTCATATGCAGTAATTCTACCTTCTTCCTTGGGATGCACTAGCCCCCCTTCTTCAAGGTGACAATGAACTCAGTAATGCCGTGTGCAGCCATAAATCAACTTAATTCATTTCCCCAGTGACTTCTGTGATAGACTTTTTTTAATTTCTGGGCATTTATTAACCTGCTGTAGAGCTCCAAGCCATCTCCGCTACTAATGGGCATTCTAACAGAAGGAAGTTAATAGGAACCCACACTGGGTGTGAATTTACAGTTTGCTAATTCACACTATTCTTGCTGGAGACACTTCAGTGCTAAAGGCAAAACAGCTTACTGTACTTTCAAAGCAAGTGTACTTTCTCCTAGCAAGCCAAGTGGCCTTAGTGGGAATTAGGGCAGCTAAGCTGCAATGTTTGGAAATTTACACCCTAATTATCACAAATTAGCTTCTGCATCTGGGCCAGAACAACTCTATGAAGAATACTCAGGGGGTTGTCCAGCGTGTTACCTTTTCCTGCAGTATGATCTCCACTGAGATTTGTCCAGTCATGTTCAGATCATCACAGTGGAAAACTCTTCTGCAATTCAAATCAGCAAAAATTATTTCTGATTTTCAGTTATCTGGATGTTCAAAGTACCTCTCAGAAGGCAGCATACAGATATACATGTTAGTGACAACAGTAACTGATACATCATTAATACAAGTTGTAAATGCCGGTACTGCTAAGATGTCATCTTTGCTGCCATTTCAAGCCTGAGTCTGCCAAATAGATGAGCTTTGCTTAACTGAATAGTTTTGCTGATGTTAATTGTCTCAATGGATATGGAATTATTGTCACTAAAATGAATGCTTCAGAAGCCATAATAACCCCCCCCACCTAAATACTTGCTGAAAGTTGTTTTTCTTTTAGATAACCATGTGCACAAAGAAAACCTGCCTGGAGTCAGCTTGATTTTGAGAGCTGCTTAAATTGCAGTCCTAAGCAAAATCTTACAATATCTGTTTAGGAAAAAAAAAACCCCACCTTAATTCCTATTATGTGCTGGTTCACATCAGTTTATAGATCAACAACTTATGTAACCCAGTCATCAAGAAACACATGTATACCATCTACCCCCCTGAATCAATTAGCTGGCTGATGTCAAGGTAATTGCATTAATTGCTGTTGCAGGTTCAGGAAGAAGAGAGTTTAGTTTCTCTATAGAAGAACTAAATGGCTTGGACTGAGAAACAGATTTGTGTATGTGTGTGTGTGGTACAGTTTTGTAAAGGCTAACTTTCTGAAGTTGGCATGAGTCATTGTTCTCTTCCCAGCTAAATGACTAGTTAGGATCACATTTAGCTCTTCCATTTCTCTAGTAATCTCTGAGATGTGTATTTCATTGATTTTCCAGTGAACAACTGCTTTAGAGTGCTGAGTGTCAAGTAAAGTCTTTATGAAATAACACGAGAGCTCCATTTGGAGAGCATGGGTGACTAGAGCTGCCACTTGTTCAGACACTTTTGTCTCAGAAAGAAAAGTGACCATTGGTTTAACAAAAGAAAGCATACTTTGTCCGTACTGATTAATGTAGGTACAAAACATACAGGACTTGGAAAAAGGAAATTCTGAACGACTAAATTTTTATATTAACTTCCAAAAATAAGCCCAACAAGGGCAGAATTTTTACTTACTACATCACAATCCTGGTTTCTCCTAACTATTCCGAGAGTTAGATTGAGTATTTCAGGTGACATTCTGAATATTTACTAAAGGTCTAGACCCAAACTTTCATTATCTGACTCTTGTGATCTAGGCAAGTTTATTTAGACTTTTCAAGATAGAAGGAAAAAGAAGACAGAACCCAAATTAGGATAACTTTTTTGTGGTATAAGATGCACTAGAACCTCCAACAAAGCTGTTGAACCTTTCCTGTCCTCTTCTTCAAGAAGAATTGAAGAGAATCACCTCATCTTGCTGGTTCTGCTTCAGACTGAAATATTGTATATGATCTTAAAACTAGGATGGCTAATGTATTAAAGATTTATATTTAGAACAGGAATGATCTTTCAGCACAGCATTCTCATGAGACTTCTTGCTAAACATGTTCCCACTCCTCCATTGCCACCTCCAACCTTTTCTTCTGGTATTTTTCCAATTTATAATATGAATGCTTCAGTTCTTGTTGTCAAATGCTTAAATATTTTTTATTAGAGACTTCAGCTGAACTGACTAGAAATTCTAAGTGATATAGAGTGCTCCATTTATTGGTTTAACTCCTGCAGTTAAAAATATCCCTTTTTATGGGTTTTGGTTTTCTCTCTGCTATAACATGAGAAATATGTTTCAAAGTCACAAAAGCTTAGGGGATCAGTTTGGAAAATATTTAATTAAATTCAGAATTTGATAAAGACTTCTGTTATTGATATGCTAATAATACAACTTTTAATTTTTTAAATTTTTTTTACCTTTAAAGATTAGTAAAACCTGATACTATTTAGCAGAGGCAGAGGACAAGGAGGCAGGACTGTAAGGGACCTGAGCTGATGGCAAGTGGTCCCTTTGTACTGTCACTGCAGTGTGTGCAGCTGTGTATCTGCAGGGCATCTCGTTCCTTTCACAGCACACATGTACCCCCCTCTCATAAAACTGCATCAAAAGTGAAAACATTTTTTCTGAATAAAGACAACCATGATTTAGTGTTTATATATTCATTAGTCAACACTGCTATTTATGCAGACCATATTGTAACTATTCATTTATGCGTGCATGTTAAAAATGACTAAGACCATTAATTCAGTCAGAACACATATGTCAGTTTGGTGAAATATTGAAATCTCCCAGAACTATAACGAAGACACCAGGCCTTGGTTTACTGCACTGGATTGCTGTTTACTGGACAGCAGGGATGAACATTCAGTAGCAATAGCAGGCTCAGTATAAAAGAGATAAAGAGGAAGAACATTTGGTTTAGTATGAGAGAATTTCATCTTCCTTTGAGAAGCAGAACTCTTGAAGGGCATCACATATTTGACTTTATTCTGGCTTCTCTGGTCAGAATGATGGAGCTGTGAGGTGTGATCGGATACAGTCTGCGATGGGTGGGAGCAACCAGCAGGGCTTGTAGATCAGCAGAATGGTTCAGGCTCTAGGGTGGGAAAAAATGAAACACCATTAAAATCAGAAGAATTTATCACAGAATGTTATTTCAGTGTTTGGATATCTTATGCAAGTTGTCTTATTATCATAGCTAGCTCTGCAGGATCGTCAGTGACTGATGAAGGATTTCTCATAGGTTACTTACTCAGAAAATTTGTCATTCCATTTTCAGCTCTTTGATGGAAGTTAGTTCTTCAGAATTTATAAAGTTGGAGGCCCCACTCTTCCCAGCACAGATGCAATTAAATTCTTTCTTAGAGGATTAGCAAATGTTAGCACTTACTTGTGTAAAGTTTCCATGTATTGTTTTGAAGCAAAAGAGGTAACGTCAAAGGCAATTAAGACTGTTTCAGATGTTCCATGTTAAGATTTTTCTACACCCTGCATGGGCTCCCATTTTTATGTTGGGCTTCCTCTCCAGGCTAAAGGTCTTGAACAGTTCGGAAAAATGTTCATAGAAAAAAAGTAAACATGTTATTTTGCCAATGCTGAAAATCTTATTAACAATTTATGGAAGGCTCCCGCCTTCTCCATGTATTGGAAGGACTTCATATCTGGAAAGACTTCATATCTGGAAAGAGGTAAGATGAACATGACTTCTGCTGTTGCCATGAGTAATTATGGTCTTTGGCTAATTTTAATCCTTCTGAAAATTTCCCACATGGTTATTAGAGATCTGTTGAAATCAGACAAATTCATTCCCCATTCCATTTCACTGATGTGCTTTAAGGCAGGACCTCCCTTGCAATTGCTGTTTCCACTTGCTTTTGGTACTTTGTCCTGGAACAAAAAGCAGAGATCCTGTCTTTCTGGAGTGCTTAGTGTCTTATCAGATAGTTCATCACTGGTGAGGAAACAGTCTTAATGAGCACCCAGGAGACAAAAGCTGAATTTGGAGGAAGTGAGGAGATGGAAGGCAGTGGATAGACCAGGCTGAGACTATAGACTAGCAAGAAGATAAAGGGAAGACAGGCTAGTGGGCAATAACTGTGCAGTAGAGGGGAGAGGAGGCTGGAGAAATGGGGCAGAAAAGTAGAGCTTAGGAACACAGAGGTGCAATGAGATCCATGCTCACAAAATCACTCCACTAACCCTGCAGATAATGGAAAAAGTCACAGATTCCCTGTTCTCATTCTTCTATTTGTTAGCAAATTATCAGTGGCATGAACAGTCAAAATGTATATCACCCCTCTGTGGCGCTGGTTATCAAAGTGTGGGACAGAACAGTTACTGAGATCAGTTAGTTCAGGTGGGTGACCTAAGCTGCAAATCTGAAACACCGGTTTTGCCAGTGGCCACTAGGGGAATGAGTGCAATAGTGTACAATTCTGGTGTTGGCTGGCATGTGAATAGTAGAAGCAAAGCAGTGTAGTGTCATGCTCTCAACAGTCTTATTTTGCTATTTAGGAACATTCCTGTATTGCATGTTAATCTACACTTTTTGAAGTGGATTTCAATAAAGAAATGTGGAGATCATAGCTTGACAGGAACCTAACGATATTCAGCAAGGACAAATGTATAAAGTTGTGTACTAAGGAAGGAATGATACAGGCTAGGAACTGACAAACCTGCTGAAGATGACCTGAGTCAGGCCAGTGGAACAGATTGCCCAGAGAGGTGGGGCCACCTCTCTCCTTGGAAGTTTTCAAGATCTGAGCAACTAGCCTGACCTTGCATTTGGCCCTGCTTTGGGCAGGAGTTGGACTAGAGACCTCCTGAGATCCCTTCCAACATAAACTTTCCTATGATCCTATGATAAAGTAGTTAAAATTTATTCAGATGGTTCCTACAAAAGAAGGTGGGAACAGTGTTCTTTCTAACTGCTGGTGAAATAGCATATTTGTTCACCTGGCAGTAAAATGAGATTATTGTCAGTGGGTTTGTGAACTGTCATATTCCTGGTGTCTGAAAATATGACTTTGTTAGCAAAATATCACTTGCCTTTATTATTGCAAAGGCAACCTTTTGAACATGAACTGACCATAAAGTAATGTAGTCATTTCATCTGGAATCTGCAGATCATATAAAATAATAATGCATAAGAGAAGCATGAAATGCTTCTATTAATCTCTATGGGCTATTAGCAATAAAGTCCAATGATGGCAATTATATATAAGCATTGTTAATTTTTTAGTATTACTTAAAGTTCACAAATGAAAGAGTTGTATTATTAAGATATACTCAGTCTAATGAATGACAGTCCACTACTACAATTAATATAATGGCTTTTACTTTAACAGACTCTCAGAAATATGTTACACTTAAAACTATACTTTGTAACAATAATATATTAATCTTAATACTATAAAACACCTTGGCTGAGGGTATACCATGTTGCTGGTGGATTTATAGTGATTTTAGCTTCTCGCTTCAGGGACTACTGGTCTTGTCCTTTATACAGTTGTGGTACTTATTTGAGAGTTGAAAGGACTCATCAGTAGTCCCTTCTCACCTCTCATGCCATTCTACAAATTGGCCACCGGAAATTTCCTTCAGTACTTTCAGATTCTTTCATTATCTAGTACAAAGACCTGCTAACATGAGAACATCCTGAACTCATAAATCTGCTTAATCTGTTTTCACTTCTGTAGGAACATTGGATGTAATTTGGTTTTGAGAGCTGTGTGTCACCAGATGTACCCCTTGGTTTTTATTTACCTAGTGACTGAATTTTATGGTCTCTTCAGAGAAGTCCTCACAAAGTAAAAAGCTATCCTTAAGTAAAAAATCCCAAATCTTCTCTCTTTGTGCTTTGACCGATGATAGTATTTGCAGAGTGATAGCTTTGAAAATCAGCTTCTCAGTACAGGTTGTACCATAGCAGCACCACCATCTATCCTCTTGTGATAACTCTGTATGAAATTGGGATCAAATTGTATTGCAAAAAACTGGCTGCCTGATTCTCTAATTCCTTCAGGAGCTTGCAATCGTATTTTCCAATAAATATGCATAGTAAAGACAAATACTTTCTGTTTACAAACAACAAATTAAAACCACAAAATATGCTTCAGTGGTAACTATAGCCTTCCTAAATTTAATCTGCCCAGGTAAAGCAAGGACCCTTACAGTCTTTTGTAAAAAACATTTCTCTGAAGGTTTTACAAACACACTGTCATGATCTTTTTGTGTGTGTTGTGGGACACAGACTATAACATCAGTTCATATCAAATCTTGTGCTATGAAGTATTGTTAAACTTGAAGTACCTTGTGTGATCCATCAGCAAATATATTTAAATGAAATAGCCTCTGGTTAAAGGTAAGAGGAGACAATACAAACCATTTTTTGATCAGTCTGAATGTGAATTTTCTTTTTGTTTCTTAATGACTTTCTACTTGGTTTGAAATTCGTCTCTGTGCTTCAGCATTCTGAATGTTTTTTGCTGTTGCGTTCCTGAGTTACAGGTGTGTGCTGCAGGGTGAAAGCAGCAGTCCCGTCTAGGGGTGGCTTGGGAATATGCTACCTTGCGGAAGCACAAACATTTGTGAAATTTTGAAGGTAAGAGAATGAAAGATGAGGTGCTAAATCTGAGATCATGGCTGCTAAAACGAGCTGCTGAACAGCAAAGAGCAAGAATTACTGCGGTTCCTAATGGACTCCTGCAAAACCTCTGAACCTTTTATTTCCAGTAATAGGAAAGAAACCCGGGTGTGTCTCAATGTGTGGATGTCATTTTGGGGTTTCTTTGGGTAAAATACTGCTAAATAACTGTTTTGAAAGCAACTTTTTTTTTTTTTTGTCTAAAGATGGTCATACTCTGTATTTGTCCAGTGTGCCTGTTCCAGATCCCTGTGGCTGATAATGCTGCATCGTCAGATCCCACGCCCTCTGTTCAGGCTGCTGTGCTATGCATCATTTCAAAGGAGCACACCTGGGTGCTGGACTGTAATTTCTCATGCAGCTAGGATCAGATCCATCAGTTTATGGGATGTTTAGGACCAAGACCTTAGAAGTGGATGGGAAGCTAATAGACTGATGTTCCTGCTGTGTTCACAGAGGCTTAAACCACTGAGAAAAGGGCCAGGCACATCCATAGTATTTTCACCTTTTGCCTCAGACGACGTGATTTGCAGTAGTCTCGTCCAGAAATTACAAAGGAGTGGCTCCCTGCTGCGAGGTCTTTATGCCACAGAGAGCTGTAAAGAGTTTGTAACAAGATGAAGCCAAGGAAGACTTGTTAGTGATTACTGAGACAAACCTCAGAGATTTACTGAGTAAAGGGTAAATCTTTCCACCCCTCTCCATCCTGAAATATCTCAGGATACTTAAGGTATCCTTGTGGTATAATGTAAGAATTTGGTAGGACAAAAAAGTCCTAAATGCATCTTGATAGATTGTCCTTTCACTCTACATCAGAAACTTTTGTAATTAGTCAGCCATTACCAATCATTAATGACTAGAAATATGGTTAATGGGTAATATATGTTTCAAAATCAGTATCAAGATCTTGCAAGTGTTGGGCTGTGGAACTGTCTCTTTGTAAAATGAGAAATAAATATTTTGTCTGTGTGTTATTGAAGAGCTCCAAATACATAGCTGGAATGTAAATGAAGATAGAGTAAAAAACAGGAGAATATTTACCTTAGAGTGTAGTCCTAAACTGAGATACAGTGTTTTTTTCCACTTCTGTCTTTTATGATAGCTACAGCATATTTATATTTTATAGATATGCATACATATGTGTGTGTGTATACATATAAGTGCTCGAGACAATGTTTTATTTTGGTTTTCTTGGAAGCATCAGTTCGTCTGTGTTTTATCTCAACATAGATAATATATATACAGATATTAAAGTAACTGTGGAAAAATTAAAAATAAAAATTCCAAAGATTACTTCTGTACCTCATTTACAGCTCTTTTCAAAAACGTGTTGTTATGAATAAACCATTTACTTATGCAAGGATACACTCTGCAGGATTTCAGTTACAAAAGAATTAAAAAGTCAGAGAATTACAATGTGTTTACTGCATCCCTATATGACAGCAAAGCTCATTAATATTTGCCATCTTCTGTCCTTCTTAATTAAAGCATCAAATCACATGTACAGTCTGGAGCAGCTTGATTATAAAAGGTTACTTCTATCAGTTTATTCCTGACTGGTTTATTAGTTACTGTTCCTGCCTCTTCATTCAAATCAGCCCTCTTTCCTCAGGGTAAAAGTGCATATTATGTTTAAAAATAGTATACCATATTTTTAAACAAAAATATATTTAAAAGGAAACCTTGTACTAAACTTGGCTTTGGTGGAATTATGATCTCTTGTGCCATGAAGTCTGACTTTGCACAGGTGACCCCTGGCAAATTTCTGAATAGTTGTTACTGAACATAAAAGGATAGGAACAAAAAATGCTGTGAACTGAATTATTTTTAAAGTTGTGTAAGGATAGTTCAAATATGTAGCTTTCACCCATGGTTCTGTGGTATTTCCTCCTGAAAACGGTTTGCTTACAAACCTGCCATATTGTGTCAGCTGGTGTGCTCCAAATAGGTGGAAGAACTTTTGATGGTAAATCTGAACCAGATCTCCTGCCTAAGTCACGTCTGGAGACCCTACGGCTGCTGTGAAAGACAAGCTAGGAAGGCAGGGGCTTAGCGTTCCTTCTTTATTTTAAATATGTACTTCAGCAGCTTGGACACTGCTTATACCTGAAATCCATCACCTCAGACTCCCAGTTTGTGGAATTTAAGAAAGGTTTGTCTTTATTTACTTTATAACAACAAACACCCTCTCCATTCAGCGGGGAAGGGCGCACCGATCCTCCTTTGCTGAGCTGCTCGGCTTCAGTGAATGACCTCCTAGACCCGGGGCTGTCCCTCTCCCCGTGAGGGGACAGCACGGCCACTCCAGCCACCTGATCCTACAAGCCAAAAAAAACCACCCCAAAAACCCCCAAACCCAACCCCAAACCACGTCAAGTTTAGGCATATAATTATCTCCTCAGGATCTCGCCTAAACTGCTCCCAGCCCACGCTCGCTCCTCACGCTGTCGCGATACATGATTTCACTCAGACACGCGCGGCCGTGACAGCACCCGCGGTCCCCCGGCACCAGCGCCCTTTCGCGGACCCCCCGCCGCCGCCGCCCCCGCTGAGGGGACCCGCCCCTCGGGGGCCGCCCACCGCCGCGCCTCAGCGGGGAGGGGAGAGCGGCGGCGGCGGTGCAGCGGCTGGGAGGGGATCTGCGGGCACTGGCGGCCTGGGGGGGGTGGGAGAGGCTCGGCGGAGCGAAGGGGGCGGCTGTGAGGGGCGCGGCGGCCGCCCGGGACGGCTCTGTCTGTGTGTGCGGCGCTCCCCTCCGCCGAGAGGGCGCCCGGTCTCTTCGCCGCTCTTCCCGCTGGGATTTCGGGGGGGTCGCTGCTCTACCGGTCGCCCGCCGGGACACCCCCGGGAGGCGGCGGGGGGCTCTCCCCGCCATGGCTTTCACTTTCGCTGCTTTCTGCTATATGCTGTCGCTGGTCCTCTGTGCCGCTCTCATCTTCTTCGCCATCTGGCATGTGAGTACCCCAGGACCCCGCGCCCTAGACGGTTAAAAATGGCTCCAGCCCTGGGGTTGGGGGGACCGGTGCGGGGGTCGTGGCGTGAGGGGAGAGGGGCGGCAGGACGGGCTGGGGGGGTGGGCAGCCCGAGCCCGGGCAGTCGAGGCGCAGCCCCCGCAGCTGGCGCGTGCCGCTGGCGTCGCGCGGCGGGCTCGAGCGCTTCCCGCGCTTCCCCCGGCTGTCCTCCACAGACCGCGCCCCGGCCCTGGGCGTGTGGAGACCTCCCGGCGCCGGGGGCTTTGGCCGAGGTAAAAGCTCCTCGGGACTCTGGCACTGACTCTGCTGAAACGTGGGACCTTCCAGGTAAGAACAGCTGTATTTCTTGCCTGAGAAGAGAGCTTTGTGAGGGAGAAACCACCCCGTACCTGATAAAGTAGTTAGGTTGTTTTTCCTTCAATAATTACTATGTTAGTAACTTTTTTAAAAGGCGGATTTGAATGTGAAACTTTCTCATCCGTCTAATGAATGGGTATTGGAGTTCACTTTCGCAAAGTTCACTCCAAAGTGATGGTGCTCCTTCCTTTCTGTACACCAAGAGGCTGTGGCAGGCAAAAGCATGAAACCCACACGGTGTTTATTTTGTAGGATCACAGAATGGCTTGGGTTGGAAGGGACCGTGAAGATCATCCAGTTCCACCCCCCTGCCATGGGCAGGGACACCTCCCACCAGCCCAGGTTGCCCAAAGCCTCATCCAGCCTGGCCTTGAACCCCTCCAGGGATGGGGCATCCACAGCTTCTCTGGGCACCCTGGGCCAGTGCCTCACCACCCTCACAGGAAGGCATTTCTTCCTAATATCTAATCTAAATCTCCCCTCTTTCAGTTTAAAATCATTACCCCTTGTCCTATCACTCCACTCCCTCATCAAGAGTCCCTCCCCGTCTCTCCTGTAGCCCCCTTCAAGTACTGGAAGGCTGCTCTAAGATCTCCCCAGAGCGTTCTCTTCTCCAGGCTATTTCCACAGTAGTGAAATTATTCTTATGCATAATTTGCAATTCTTTTAAACAGTTACATATTTTGGAATTATTTATGCTATGTGTGTGTGCTACACAAATAACTTCAAGCCATAAACATTCAGGATGGAACAGGATAAGAAAAAAAAATAGAGCAAGCCTAGTTAATCGCTCTATATGTACCTGCAGTAAGATAAAAAAACCCTCCTTTGACTAACAAGCAAGGGAGGTAGAGAATTTCTTTTTACTGAAATGAGAGTAAAGCTTATGACTTAGTTGTATGTAACTGTATTAGAAGTATGAAACACATCACTTAGTTGTGAGAATTCTTTGGAATAAAATTGTCTTGAACTCTTAATGGTGCAATTACAGGTTTTTTCATATTAATGAAACAAGAAAAATGTAATGGTAATGCCAAGTACTGTAGTACAAAGTATTGCAAGGCTGAAAAGAGTCTTTAGCAGTTGACTGCTGCACTCCTGTTCCCTGAAAAAGGGAGTAGTAAAATGTAGATGATTTCTTATGTTTTCTTTCCTCCTCTTCCCCAAACCTTTAGTTCCCCAAAAGTGAGAATTCTACAGCTTCTTCAAAGGGTTTAGAGTTAAATGTATATTCTACTCTGAATCTCTTGTTACAAATTAAACAGTTATTTTCTTCATTACTATCATAATTCTAGTGATTTTTAATATATTTGAACTCTGTTAATGTATTGTCTTTTTCCTGGACTAAAGTTATTGTTGTCTGAAGACATATGGTACTTCTAGCAAATCTGGCAAATTATTCTTCCATAAATCAGTGTAGTTACTGCAAATGTACTCTTGGTGAAACATATTTCATCTTTCAGTCTGTAAACTCATGGAGAGCGATCCATTAGTTCTAGAGTTCCATAAGAGGCAACTAGGAAAGGAAACCTTTTGTCAATAGGCTCACGTTTATGGTGCATGTTTCTTACATCTGTTGAAAAATTGTTGAGGGATTGAAATTGAAAATGGATGGAAATGCTGCTCTATTGTAATAGAGCAAGAATTGGTACCATCTTTTCTTATAAATAACAATTCTATTAAAATACACAGTTCGTGAAGGTTACAGAATAACAAATTTAACACCCTGCCAGAATAAACTTTTAAGCATACCCATTACTTACATACACAAAACACAAGGCTTTTTATTATCCTTTCTATAAGAACTGTTATAATCTAGTTTCTTATTTCTTCTGAAATGTAGTCTAACATGTATTGAGTCATAGGAGTTTCTTTTACCTTAAACATCTCATTGTGGAAATATTCGCAAGAAACAAAACTCCAACTCCTTCCCTGTGACCTCATTTTTTGCACTATATAGTACTTGTCAGGGACAGTAGGTACATGGGGTTCTCATAAAGGCAGTGGAGGATTTTATAATTTATAATTATATTTTCCTGTTAAAATACTTTAAGTGTTTTTGTTTGTTTTGGTTTTTTTTTAAAAAAAAAACCAGACACGTTTGGTATCTAAGAATAAGTAGTTGAGTATACTGAGTGTTCTATCACTTTGAAAGATTTCTGAGGTTCTAAGGCTGAAAGACAATTTATATTTTGTAAATTATTTTAAAGGACAAGAAAAAAAGTGTAGCATTTGGACTTGATATTCTAACCTAAAGCTGGCTGAGGTTTGGGCAGTTACCTGGAATTATTAACAGTGTATCAAATAAAATCTAATTTCTTGCTAGGAAGTCAGATGAATTACAGTTTTCATTAATATTGATGTGGTAGGTTCGATAAAAACTGTGAAACCAAAACAAAAGAAGAGGGTAAAATGAGGATTTTTATTTTTGGAAACTGTGCTTTTCTGATGGCTTTCTTCTAAGAACCTAAAGGTGCTCTATACATTCTTGTGCTCCATACTCTTTGGGGGCAGATGGAATGAAGCTGGTCAGAATATTTTGAAGGAATCATAAATCAAATAGAGAAAACTCCTTCAGACATCTAGAACATAATAATTTTTTTCCTACCTCTGAGTGATCTTATGTAGTTTGCCAGTGGTGTCTGTCATGATAAAAAAAACCCCAAAACCAAATTAGATACTGTCAGAAATATTTGTTTAAACTATGCACAAGGCTTCTCTTAATGTATTATTGCTGGAGTTTCACTCATACATATTAGATGAAAGAAAAAGGCTGGAAAATCGAATTATTCATGTACTACACAGTACCAATAGCACGTTCTGTGGTATGGGATTTTTTTAAAGTATTTAGGTTATTCAATGACCACATAACTTCTATCTGTAATGACACAATATTAGAAACATCATGTAGAACTGGATGTTTTCATGCCACTGTTGTGGAAAAGTACTAGAGAATTTAGTAGAGGATGGTGACCTTTCTGGTTTCTTCTAACCAGCCTCTGGAATTCAATAAAGCCTTACATTCCCGTTATATAATTATATAGGCTGATTCAAATAACTATTTTTGTGTTCAGAGTAAACTTTAGGTAACACTCTGAATTAATCCTTTCAAAATTCAGGAACACTTTTTCATCTGAGGCCTGAAACTTTTCCCTGAGTTTGAACTATTCTAAGTATACAGTTTGGTAAAATGGCTTTTGTTTGAAGCCGTATTAACTGAATGTATATCAGCTAAAGGAGGCTGTCTTCAAATGAAGTGCGGAAGTGTCAACATGTTTAGTGAACTTTGGTGAGTGAGTATCTGGGGGAGGGTGGGGTGGGAAGTAGTGCCTACAGATACCTCGGTACAGTTGATTTGAGAATAAGTGGTATGTGACTTGTTGCGGAAATGCAGTTCCAAGAGCCCTCTGTTTGCTTTGCTAGCTGAAGTAGTATTTAAATGTGTTTTCGCCAAGTTGTCCTCTCGTCTGGACTAATGCAGGTGAACATATTTTAGTCCGGTTGCGTGACACAACTAGCAGGAGAATATGGTCTGCTGGCTACATAATTTTATATCCTCATCGTGTTGTAAACTCAAGAACAGAGTATATGGTCTTCTTACTAATGATCACAGACACTTTGTTTTGCTGTCCTCAGCTCTTGTTCTTCTTTATAAATAGCTTTTTACTGATCAGTTTTACTCCTTTCCTAAACTATCTTGAACTAAGATGTAGCTTCCTGTTAACATTTAACTGAGCTATGTAAAGTCTGTTTGAACTCCCAATAAGATTAGACATATCACATTTGTTTCTAGTGTAGCTCCACTGACTTGTGTCTGAAGTTGACTGAAGTTGACCAAATTGTGGTTTATTTGTCATCACCTAAAATGTGACATGCCAGCATATCTTTGACTGCATGTGACTGCTTCGTAACCAGTAGCACTTAAGGATTGCCAGAAAGTATTAGGAGTATTGTGCCAGTGAAAAAATTGATGCTGCCTGAAGTTGTACCAAATTGAATGCTTTTTGGAGTATTCTGATATAATTGTGAATTCAAATGAATCTGGGAACAGCTGTCTGGCATGACGAGAGTTTTATGCACTGAAATTTGTGGTAGTTACTTGAATCAAGCATAAGAAAAATAAAGCACTAAAGCATGGAAATTTTTTCGGTTTTTTTTGTTGTTGTTTTGTGTTCCCCCTCTGCTTCCCCCTTGTCTTTCTTTTGAAGTGTGAGGATAGTATTAATCCCAATAAACTACCTTAGTATGACTTTGGCTTGACTTAAGAGTTACAAGTTCACAGGTATAGTTAAAAATAGTGGGAAGCAGTGATTGAAAAGAGTAATATAGGCTAAGAGTGACTTTTAATTTTAAATTAAAGCATCCTTTTTTTGCAGACACCAGGGAAAGAAGCCCTTGGAATCTGTGTTCACTGCTGTTTGTGCTGTTGGCTTTGTATACCATGGTTAGCAGACAACTTGAATTATTTGTGCCTTGGTTTCTCATTTGCTAAGTGTGGGTAATAGAACTGAACTTCCAGTAGTGCATGTCATTTTATTTAACATATATCCCTAAAATGCCTTTGCTTTCTCACAGAACATGCTATGTACATATAAAATGTTGCCACTTCTGTTGTCACTGTATTGTCTTGGTGATGTGGACCGTATTTTATTAGTACTCAGAAAGGTCTCCAAGAGTTATATATATGGAATTCGGTGAGTATTGGGTATCTGACTAACTTAGGCTTCCTCATAAAATTCCTGTCCTAATTTTTGATAAATTCTACAATCTTAATTTTGAAGATACATAAAAAGTACACAAGAGAATAATTTAAAGCTTGGGTTGATAGCAGATTCAATTGATCAAAGCACTTTGGTCACAAACTAGGTGACAGCTTGAGCTGTCTATCAGTGTTCTCTGTGTATCAGTGTCATATTGTTTCTGTTGGTTTGGAGGACAGCTGTCTGTTTGACCTGAAAACTAGTAAAGAAATCCACGAGCTTGCTTGAACCTGTGCTTTTCTGCAGTAAAGGCTGCCAGTCATCTCAATTTAACCTCTTTACAGTGCTTTACAGCCTGTCTTGAAAAGGAAGTAATTTCCTTACAGTCTTGTGGTCAAGCATGAATTTTCTTTCAGATATTGAAGTTCAGTGCTGTGCTTTAATGAGTCATTAATTCAGTTCTCTGAGTATATTGGACTATTATGAGATTAAAAATAAAATCAGATTAAGGTTTGAACAGGAACACAAATGCTGTTACTGTATGTTATACATATTTCTTGAAGATAAATTTTCTTCTCTAAGCGGCTAAGCACATTGTCCCTGAAGGCTTCCTAGTCATGACAGTTTAAGGAATGAGTCTGATATCTCCACTCTTTTTAAAGACAGAGCACAACCGGATTGGTCTGGCTGTTACATAGCTTGACAGTTCTCTTACAACTTTTCTTTGAGAAGTTTGTCACATTAATGCTGACAGACAGATATTAGGCCAGGCAGCACAGGCTGTGGAGCAAACTATATTTTATATATTGGAAAATAAGTATATTTCAGTTTAGTTACCTTGCCATACTTAAATAGTAATTAAAAAATTATAGAAGTCTATGGGCTCTACCACAGACTTAAATGCTGTGGAAAGATTAAATTGGATTTCTGTGAATGCTTCAGCTGTCATGATGAGATTTATGTGGAGGAAGATTTTAAATTGTGAGTGGTTGCCACTGGCTGTAATTCCAGATGCTTCACAAGTCACAGTAACTCCATTATCTGTGTAAAATAAATTATTCTGTGAAGTCTTGTGCCTCCCACAAAAATGTCCAGAGAACTATTTAGACGTTATTCAGTTGTCACATAGCCAATATTTTTTTTTGGTCTTAAGATTAGCTGTAAAATCTATTTACTAAAGGGATTTTATATCCAAATTGGTAAATAATGTGTTTTTAGTGCTTTTTTTTAAACTGCTGTGCTTGTTAATAAGCAAGGCAATATAGCTGTCACATTTTATTAGACTGTGAGTACACCTCTTAGATTGAGTGTGAAGTACGAGGTTACATATACGTGTTTACTCAGCCACCACGTACCACATTAAATCACACTTACGACATTGAATTTGACCCTCAGACATCTGGCTTAGTTTCTGCTTATTTCCCGCACCCCAACTTAAATATCCTTTTATAAAAATATTTTTCAGAAAGAGGAAGAAGCTCTGTAGAGAATAAGAATCTTCTTACAGACACTAGACCTCTCTTTGACCTGTTCCTCTTCCTCAGTGCCTCTGATGTGCAGTTCATTTATAACCAGCATTGCTGCTGACAGCTGGAGGTGACTCTACCAGACAATGAAACTAGGTCTCACTTAAGTCATAAGTTGGGGATACTGAGAGGCTTAGTCTTCTGGAGGTTGGTGGTTTGGAAAACACTTCCACTTTCTGTGGAAAAACGTATCTTTCCCATATGAAACAGGTAAGAATTGTCATTATTTCCACTCAGCAAAGGAAAAGTCACTTAAAGTCATAGGGCAGAGTCACCCGATGAGGTAAAGGCAGAAGAATGTCAAATACTACTTCATTTACTAGAAAAACTTGTTCTGGTGCTTCACAGTTGGAAACTCCCATCAAAAAATTTCAGTTTGGGACCACAATGCTGTGCAGAGAGCAAGATGCAATTTTATTGACAGAATAGTTCCCCTGTTCATTGGTAATAATTGCACCTTCGGAAATATCCAGTTCCTGTTAAAAGAAATAACAAAAGGTTCACAGAATAATTTAAATCAGAGGGGACCTAGGGAATCATCAAATCTCTTCTTCAGGGTGGGCCCAACTCTAGAGTTAGGCCAGGCTGCTCAGGGCCTTGTCCGGTACTTGACCACTCCCACTGTGAACATTTCTTTCACACAGCTGGAATTTCTATGGGTACAATTTCTGACTTTCGTCTCTTGTCCTGCTGGTGCACGCCCCTGAGAAAAGCTTTGTGCTGACTAATGCGCTGAGATGCTCTCTAATGCATCCCAGGAAACTGAACACAATAAACAGATCCTGCTGTAGCTGAACACACTTCCCTCAGTTTCTCCAGGTACATCGTGTGCTCCAGACTTCTTTTGTGCATCAGAATGGCCAGGTCCCTTTCTGCTGGGTTGCTCCCAGGCTGTAGTGTTGCGTGTGGATGGTCTGTCCCAGGTGCAGGACTTTGCCCTTGTCTTGGTGGACCATCATGAGGCTCAGGCTCTTGCTGGCCGATTACTCCAGCTTGTCCAGGCTGCTCTTAATGGCATCTGTGCCCTTCAGTATGTCAGCTAATCTCCCCAGTCTAGTGTTGCCTGCAAACTTGCCCCCTGTTTCTCATCTTCCAAGGTATTGATGAAGATGTCAAACAAAACTTGCACCATTATGGATATCTGAGGAACTCCACTCCAAACTGGCCATCAGTCAGCCTTCAAACTGGTGACTGATACACTTTCAGTCTGATGGTACAGCCAGTTTTTGACCTTGTAGTCTGCCCATCCTATCCCCCCAGTTTGAGTACAAAACTTTTCTGCTGGGACACAGCGTCTTCCTCTTGCTTAGGGTTTCATAGTGTGCCTGTGAGAATTCAGAGGAACATCAATGGACCTTCAGAAGACAAGACAAGAATCTTTGTATTTTTGTTCACTTCGCATTGAAAAAGTATTACTATATAAAGCAACGGTTTATTTTAGGAATGTCATTGTGAAAAGTTTCGTTAGAAGGTGCTGTAAAATCACAAAACATTTACAATAGAAGTAGGTTTTCTCAGCAAGATACTGCAGGAGTGCTGAACTTGCAGCTCCAGTTTTGATAGTGTGAGCACATGAAGCAGAATATGAGAGATGAAGAAATAGTGCCTACATTGAGTTGTCCCATAGGACACTGCTTGAAACTCCTCACCAATGCAGTAATCATTAAAAACCTTACCTTTGGGTTGTTTTTGGGTCCTTTTGTACTTCTGCGCTTTTGTTGGTCATGTCATACCCTAGCTTCAGAATTATTTTTTTTTAAATACAGCTGGAAGTCTAAGGTAAGCACATTACTGGAGGAACTGAAATTTAAAAAAAATGAGATCTACAGTAAAATGGTGAGAATTAGTAAGTTATAGTCCTTGCAGTTCTCTGATAACAGATACTGTGCAAGTGCCAGGCATTGTTGATAGAAGCGCCATTTTTTTGGAATAGAATGACATTTGATTTTTTTAATGCATTTAAATGCCAACCATGTTCATGCTGTGAGTCACTGTTTCAAGTGTTTGATTGTTTAGTCAAATCTTCTGTTGCATTATTATTTAATTTCATTATGAGTTCAGGCTAAATGGTTCACACTGGATCACTATCTAAGTATAAACTGCCTTGTACATTCACACGATGGGCATTTATAAGCAAGCGTAATGAAGGCTCCACAGAGATCAATTTGTGTGTGCTTCAGAGTTGTTCTTCCCTCAGAATTATGTAAACACTATTAGCAGATCCTTTAGAAAATTGATTTGCTAATCATTTAAGTGGCAGGCCTGTTTGGAGCTGTGCTGAAATGTATCTTCAGCCCTAATCATGCTCCTGTAATTAAACTAAGAAGTTTCATAAGAACATAGACGAACAGATGAGGATGCTTTTTGGGCTGCTGTTATTTTACTGTCAATGTTTGATTGTTTTTACTAGCTGCTGTGTCCCTTCCCCTTGCCCTGTTTCTGTAACCACAGCTGCATTGCTGCTGTATTGCTTCACCTTGCCTTATCTCTGCAAACACAGCCGTGTGTCCGATGACTGCTTCATGTGTGTGTGTGTGTCGTGGCCTTGGAGTTATTTCCTCCGAGTTCTGCCTGGACTCTTTTTGGCAAAGAAAGCAAGCTTGGGAAGTTCTTGAATCTGGTCATCCTTACCTGATGCTGCCTACATTAGGAGAGCTCCTGTACCCTTGTCTTGCTTCTTGCTGGTCCAGCTAGGCTCCAACTGTGCCACTGGGATGCAGAAAGCACGGATCCACCAACATTTCTGCCTGCCGCCCCACAGCAGGCACCTTTCTGGGGCAGCATTGGTAGGAACTCATTGTTGAATGGGTAATGGGGAATAAAAATGGTGTGGGAAGGGGGAAATGGGACTGTGGGACAGAGAAGTTCAGGGAGAAAGATGTGGAGGAAGTAGCAAATGAGAGGAAGAAAGTATATGTCTGAGTGAAGGACTAACAAGGACTGAGAACACAGAATTCTTGTTTGGGAGACAGCTATTTCAGTAGAGAAGGCTGACTGAATCCCGAAGGTATGGTTGAATTCTGGTGGTGGACATTTTTGGACAGCCTGTGGTAATGAGTCTTTTGTGTGGGTTTGGTGTAATATGTGCCATGCTTGAACAGATTTTTAGCAACAGAACCCAGATGCCCTTATGTGTTTCCTGGATTTTGGGGAATGCATAAATCACTGTCGGCAGGAATGGAGAACAGGAGTGAGGGAAAAGAAGTAGCAGCGGCAGTGTGAAACCTGTGAGGAAATGGAAGATATCGTAAGGAGCGTGTGGGTGAAAGGAAGGTAATGCTTCTTGCAAGCATGTGTCAGTGAAACAGAAATTAAAACTGTTGCAATAATAACTTGTAACAATATGTAGGAATCTTTGAAAGCTCTGGAGTGGAGTAAATTGTGGTGTGGTGCTAAGACTGAAAACATGCTTAGAGACAGTGATAGCCAAGTAACCAGTCTCTCATCAATTATTTTTATCTTAATGCTATTGAAAAGAAATCCTCTGTTTTGATTTCATTCTGTTACCTCCTTCTTTGGAGAAATATTTTTTTCTAGTTGTATCTATTCTGGTATATTTTCCCATCTGTTTACTGCCCTTTCCCTTAAATTATTTTGCAGAAGCATCTTGTTTATTCCTAGCTATGGGCTTGTCAGCTTTTTGCTGTTAACTAATGGAAAAAGTGCTTCAGTTCATTTTGAGAATAATTTATGAAGACAGAGCTTTGTGGCTTTAATGTGTCTGTGTCTTTCTCCTCCCCTATCCCCCATACTGTACATTTGATCACAGACAAGTAAAAATGTTGCATGGGAGCACATCGCATTTAAGATGGAGTAAATTAGAAATTATTTGTAATTTTGAGGAAAAACAAGGACAGAAAAGTATACCCTCTTACAAACTTTCTGTTTGCAGTTGGATGAAATAATTTTTAAAAGTCCATTTTATAGCATTGTAGAAGTCTGTCAGTAGATGCTTGTCAAATCATCCTTCTGGGAACATTGTGTTTGCAACAGAATTTTGCAGTTGCTGAGGTGTTTTAGTGATTTTGTCAAAACTAATAATGACAAGTGGATTGCTTACATTCAGAAATCAGGTTGCTTTTTTAAATTGTTGTCTGCAATGTTGCAATAATAACCAGTAACTCATGGAGATAGTAGCTCTTCATTCAAAGCACTCAAATCTCTGTACAGTATGGTTGTAGTCCTGAAGATAAATTTATGTTTTTTTCATAATGTGGATGGATTCTTGTGCTAATAGGTGGACTGTTTCAGGGACTGCCAAATAATTATTCTTAGTGGTTTCTCCTGCGTCTCTCTGCAGGCTTGGAAATCTGATTTGGTGTAGCTGAAGCAATAATACTGATTTTGACCATCTGTATAGTGGTTTTGTTTTTTTTTTCATTTGTGTAGTTTTTATTTGTGCAGGGGAATACAGTGGTGTAACTATACCAATGCAAACTGGTGTGTTGGTTCATGTGTGGTCTCAGCAAGAGAGCCTTCCTTTATGTTTTTTTTGATAATATTTAGTTACAGTAGTATAATTATACATCTAATTTTCCATAGGTAGATAGAAGGCCTTTTGAATCACATTTGCAGAATGGAGATTATGTGGTTTTAATTTCATATTTGAGTTTCTGTTGGAAAGCACTTGGGATCAGGCTTAAATACTTGAGAAATTACAGTAAGATTGTCATGACTGTTAAGATGAAGCTTAAGTTAATTTAAGCTTCCAGTTGGAGCCTAAAAAGTTCAAATCACATTGGCCTATATGTTACATACTTTTACAGACAAAAAAAACTTCAATAAAAGGGTGAAGACTAGGTGCTCAGGTGTATGTGCAGCCTTGGATGGAGACACAAGTGCTTTGTTTGCATTAGTAATGTGTTTGGATTTCTGCGTGGAGAGTTGTTTAATAGTAGCAGCATATGAAATTCAAGTTAAGTAGAGCAAGGAAATGCCATACAATTGTTAGTGTGAAATCTGACAAATAGAACAATTTTCTGCCCTTGAGTGATTTGAAACCATTTGCAATCTTAATCCAAAAAGGCACTGCTTAAAGCAATGCTCTGCTCTGGAGATGAACAACAGTACAATAATCAGACAGAAATGGATAGTTTCACTTCTCATGTGTTATTAGTCTACTGACAGTGTTCTTTGTTTCCCCTGCCATTTTATATGATATGGCAATCCGGAGGCTTTGGTTCTTCTGCCCTGATTGTGGAAATCATTTAATTTCTCTGAGCTTCATTTTTCCTCTTGCATAAAAAATGGAAATTATATTTTCCTTGCATTTGTTAAGGCCTTCGTTGCCTGGAAGGGAGACTTATAACTGCAAGGCATTGTTAGTTATTACTGTTTGCTTTTATTAGTGCGTGGTGAATTAATAAGTGTAATATTCAGAAAAGTAAATACATTTGGGAGAGATAAGAGAAGAAAAGAATACCTTTCATTTCACTTTCCTCTTGGCACTTTGGTTGGCTGTAGTGTTAACATTCACATCAAAACCAGCGTTTCAGATATGCTCATCTGGGAAACTACTGAGTTACAGGAGCAGGTATGATGAAAAATGAGATTTGAGCCTTTTTTTTTCTTTATTAATAGGTGTTTAACAAAAGGTTATAGACATAGGAATAAAATACGACAAAAAGGATAAAATTCTTTTGCTTTTGAGGCAGGTTGCCCATCCATTCATGTAATCTTGAATAATCTTTCTAAGCAACTGCTGTATGTCACTCTGTAATAGAGAAGAGCTCTTCTTACCAACAGTCAGGAAGGGTGATTTCCACTAGAATTATACTTGACAGTGCAAAGATCACTTCAAATTATTTTGCTCTATGTCCTGTCCTTGCTTCACTGATCAGGTAACTGCAACTTCTAGAGGGATTTAAATATAATTAAGATGCAAATATGCCCTAAGATGGCAACTTGAAATATGAGGATGGTTTGTAGCTGAGATCATATGGAGAAAGGCAGGGAACTAAGTCATATGAGATAACATTGAGACATTGACTGATACTCCCATCTGGCTAATGAAAATTGCTGTTCCAAATACCAGAGCACTTGCTGGGTTTCAGAGATAAGCAGTTAAAAACAGTATAAGAAAAGGACGAGGGAAGGAACATTGTCAAGGATAAGCAAGGATTAAGGGTTTTTTTATAGAGTTGCGTATTTCACCTATTAGGTTAATATAACCATGTAAAATTACAACATTAGTAATGTTTAAGTTGAATGATCATTTTTGTCTTTCTGACTTTATTATAGTAGTTTTTCAGGGCATGTGTGTTTAAACTTGTGGGTATTTTGCAGTAGTGTGGGGGAAGGATGTTCCTGGCTGTGTGTACGTTGATTGGTAGCGTGAAAGAGGTTAATTCAACCAGAAGAGAAAGAGGGAAGAGAAACAACCATCTTGAACCCATGTTCACCAACCATATAGCTAAATTTCTTATTCAGATTCGTTTCATATCATTATAAAAATTGGGTAGCAAAAATTATTCTCTCAGTCTGTCACCTTGTCAATATCACTGTTCTCTGCATCTCTCTGTGGGCTCCCCTTACTCCGTTGTGCCAAGGCAGTGACTTGGCTTCCATTTCAGGTCCTTTTGCATTCTTACCTGTCTTTCACGCATTCACTATTTCCCAAACGCAGTCAATATGTCTGTACAGCAGCCGATGAGCAGGCATGAAGTTTAGGAGCACAGCATGCTCTTAAACCTGTCTACGTTCTGTCGTGTGCTGACTTGCAAACAGCCTATGAACTGCTGGTATTTGTGCTGGGAAAGCTGTGCATAAGAGTGGAGGGGTAGACAAATTGTTTAAATGAAATTAAAGACAATTTCTTCAAGATGGATTGTGATGCACTGACAGGGTGGTGGCAAGGAAACATATGTTAAGTGTTAGTGCTCTGTTCTGTGGTTAGTGTGGTTGTCATCAAGTTCTGTTTTATCTTAACTTTTCTAAGATGCCAATAACCAGTAATATCCAACTTCTTTGCTCTCACTGAATTCACGCCCACACCAACTCCACTGCCACCCTAAAATATCATATTCTCAATTAAAAAATATTTTTGTAAGAGCTCAGTCATTAACAAAAAGGTATCTTCCCTAAAAATGAGAGATCTTAATTAATTCCTACCATTAATAGCTGAAATTTTTAGTTTGATGAGTGCATAAGCAGAGGAAGAAAACAAAATTTAGGTTTAATCTTATGTGAATACTTCATTATGCAAAGCTGTTATTGTCTGGAGAGATGAGCACAGAGAGTGTGGGTAATGAAAACAAATTTTATAAATATTGCAATTGTAGCCGTACTGAAACATACGCTATCATCACATTCTCATCCGTTCAGTACATGTTTAAACTGGGGCAAACTCCTTGCTGACTTACACTTAAGAGTTACAAGATTTGCAGATGGTGTGAATCACCAGAGACTGCAACCAGTATTTTTGTAAACCTTTATATTTTTTAGGTGGATAAACACCCACGAGTACACTTCTATCAACAGAAAAAAGCATGGCTAGAGCAGTGGCAGAACAAACTTCCTGCAATGTTTTGCAATCATAGAATCACAGAATGGTTTGGGTTGGAAGGAACCTTAGAGATCATCTGGTTCCAACCCCCTGCCATGGGCAGGGACACCTCCCACTAGCTCAGGTTGCTCAAAGCCTCATCCAGCCTGGCCTTGAACACTTCAGGGGTGGGGCATCCACAGTTTCTTTGGGCAACCTGGGCCAGTGCCTCACCACCCTCACAGGAAAAAAATTCTTCCCAATATCTCATCTAAATCTCCCCTCTTTCAGCTTAAAACCGTTACCCCTCATCCTGTCACTACACTCCCTGATCAAGAGTTCCTCCCCATCTCTCCTGTAGCTCCCTTTTAGCACTGGAAGCTGCTCTAAGATCTCCCTGGAGCCTTCTCTTCTCCAGGCTGAACAACCC
>WKFP01015553.1:296552-329609 GCA_011057875.1 Pterocles orientalis | reverse complement strand
CACACACACCCCCTAATACACATCGCAGTTATGTTTTACTGTATTTTCAGGTTTTGATAAATAACCAAACCCAAAGTTACTTTAAAGAGCAATTGTAGAAGACATTCCATTCAAACTGAGATGCTGTAGATAAAAAGTAAAACCTAGTGACCATAATATATAATTCCAGACACCTGAGCGTTTGTGTACGATTTTGGTTTGGTATGTTTCCATATTTACATACTCTGTAAAAAAAATAAAATAAAAATTACTTGTATGAAAGTAACAGTAGTTCAGAGGCACGAGTAATCAGAAGCTTGGAGGGCTGTGGGTTAACACCCCAGGTTCAACTGTGGATGGAGCATTCCAAGGAAGAAGATAAGGCTTGATCCTGTGTCATACCTGTTTGTCAGTGTTGAATGCACATACTCAGAGCTTGAAAAAGAACCCCATGATGTGTTCAGTGAAACATTACTGAGCTCGCTGGATCAGCTAACAGGGAAAAAGTTAGCTTTTTATCTTTCCTTAATAACAAATGAAAACAGTATTTTCTGAATAGGGAGTTCTTCTACTTTACATGTAGATAAACATTACAGGAAATCAGCATTTTTAAAAAGTAGCTCCATCTTTCATTGTTTATCATTATTCAACTGACATTTTATTTCCTGCATAATTTGGATGAAGGAGACTGACCAACATGCTTTAGAGTATTTGCCATATGAAGTAATTTTTGTACTTGGTCCTTGTCATGTTCCAGACCTTCACCTACCAGTAGCTCCTACCGTTTTCTGCATGCAGCAGCTATGGTGGACACACCACTTTAGAGTGCCAGGTGTCACAGTAGCTGATTTCGATTGAGTAATCATGTTCTTTTCTTCTTGATAAAATTGCTGGTTATTACGATGGTCACTCCTTCCTTCGTTCTGTCTCATAGTCACTGGGAAGTCTGAGATAATATGATGGATTTTAAGTGTGTGTGTCTGGATATGTCAGTTGATGGCTTCATTGTGGATTTAGGGATTTATATATGTGTGACATTCTTTTAGCCAGTCTGCAGGCTGACAGTCATTAGCAGAGTACTTCCGTAAGCCTGTAGCATGGTTCATTGAAATGCTTAATATAAGGTTATATAAGTAAATTTAGTAAATGTGATGTATAATCACAAGGAATTTTTAAAGTGGTGTGTGTCCATCCATACATAAGAAAAAAATATTTTCTTCCTGTGGCTGAAAAATCTCACAGGTAGAAACTACAACAATAAGATAATTGGTTTGTTGTGCAACTGGGAATAGCAACAATATTTTTACTTTTTGTAGTGCTATAAATTTTTTACAACCTCAGTAAGGATTTTTTAATTCCTCATGTAGTTATACTTGGCAGAAAAAGAAAATGTTGCAGCATAGCCACCCTAGAGGGGTAAGCCTGCAAGGGTAAATACATACCGGGTTTGTGGTATGCATTCTCTTCAGCACCTCCTAACTGGTAGTTAGCATTTCATCTTTGAAGTTTAGGTGCTTGTGTTACCTGAGGAGAAACCAGAATTTTTAGTCTAGTCGCAAGGTGTTCTTGGACTGTGGAAATAGCAGTGGCTTTCTGCCTTGCAGGACAAAGACTGATGTTTCCAGAGTTCTGATAAACTAGTGTAACAAAGGGAATAAAAAATGGCACCATGTGACATTTTTCCTGTTAACAGTGATTGTTACAATGATGGAGCATGTGAACTTTGTCCGCTCTCATTAGAGACCAAAGAGTTCATCAGTGCACGTGGTATTTCTTGATATATCTAATGCTCTCTTTTCATACCTCATTGATACGGTGAAACTGCTGAGTTTTGACTGATCATCCGGGCAGCAGGAAAACTGTCAGGAGACCCTTGCTACTGAGTGACTGGGAGCGTAAACCCTAATCAAGAGACAATATGGATAACTTCTGAAGAATGAATATAGAATTTTGTATATAGAAAACACACTGCAGGTGTGTACACAGGTAGTTATTCAATACTTGTCTCCTTGTGACTCAGTGCAATACAGAAGCTTTTACCCCAGTAGGCATTGCTGTGTATAAAATTATTTCAGTAAATACTGTATATTTTTAAAATTTTTATCATCTCAAATGCTTCCCCCCCCCACCCCCCAGTCTTTGCACTGCAATCAAGTGGTTCAAACAAGAGTTGGTTTATGTCAAAAAGCTTTCTGAACATCCCTGGAATTAGAAAGGGTTCATCTTCAAGTTTGACACTCAGGCTTATTGTTAATCTCTAAGATCAAGCAACAAAAGCGGCTGTGATAGCCCTCTGTGAGCACTTGTGGTCCCTCCTTGACATTGGCAGCTCAGAGGAGTCTCTGTTTGTTACTCTGACATGAGAAACACGTTGATATTCAGGCATAAACCCATATGAAACAGGCCTGGACCAAGATCTGTATTTGAAGCTCTTATAATTTAGACACAGTTTAGGTAAAAACTGTGTAGTGGGTTGTTGATGGTTGTGACCAAATATGTCTGAATTTGTGTAGAAATTCCCAGTGAAACTCAGGAGAAACCACAGTGGTCAATCTCTGAGTAGAATGAGGGGAAGAAGTACAAGTTTTTGATTAGACAATTCAGAACATGCCTTCGTAGCACTTCACTTGAGGTGGTAATGCTTTAGTCCTTGGAAAATCATAATTTTCTTCCTTTTGAGTCTGGGCATTACTGGGAAAGGATTCTGTCATGAAGCAAGGTGGCTGGTACGTATTTCCAAGAAGTTGTGGTGCCTTTTGATTGGATTGGATTGGAATTTCATCTCTATTGTTGTGAAGGTCTGAACTTTCTATTAACTGTCCTGATAAACAATGTAAATATGAAACAGTTGTTCAGAAATAATTTTTTAGAGGTTTAAACATATGATCTGGTATTGGTACTACAGTGATATTCTGAATTAACATTATTATATGAAAACTCTTGACATTTTAAGGATGTCTTCAGTAAATTCAAAATGGTTGGTTTAGGATGTTCTATTTGTTTTCTTTCTGGAAGAAAATATAATACAGATACAAATTCGCTTTTGTGATTACGTGAATATTCTGCTGTCTTATGTTTTGCCACTGTTTGAATTTTGCGTTCTTTTTTATTTCCTTCGTTGGATACTTTGATCTTTTAACGGCCCTATTGTTCTTCAGCCAAAGATTCCTTTCAGCAAAACTTGGGTCTTTTCTATTATGTTTTTGTTAGTGTTTGTGTTACAGCAATGCTTCCAAACTCAGGTAAAGAAAAAAGCCTTTTTGTGCTAGGTGCTACAAAAACAACATGGTAGTAAATAGGAAGAGCATTTGTTTACACTCATGTACACAACAGGAAAGCAAAGGTTGCTCAGCTGATCTCATGATAGAAATCTTGTTCAGAGAGCTACTTAGTTTTCTTGTTAGCAGGCATAATTTGAATCTTTTCATTTTAATTGAAGCTAAAAATTTGTTTTCTATTTTGGAGGCATCTGATGGTTCACGGAATTAATAATTACATGTAGCCTTTAATCTCTACAGCAGCTGTTCAAATCCAGCCCAGACTGGAGCCAGACTCAAGCTTCTGTAGTCCAGTTGATGACCATTGAGAGTAAAACAATCTTGTGTTGTATGCATAGAAACTTGTGATGCTTGCTCTACAGAAACACTAAGAAACATAGACAGTATGATGAGATTGTCAATATGTCGGCATCCTGGTGAGTGTGAGCAACACCTCCCTGCTGTATGTATGTACGCATAGTTAGCTCCTAAGATACCTCAGAAGAAACTGTAGAGGTTGCATGAAGGCACTGGAATAAAGGATATTGCTGTTTCTAAAGTATTAATTAGATCTGCAGATTTTGTAGGATGTAAGCTTGCCACCCTGTATGGATTCTGTCAGTTAAGACTTGGACTGTCAATATAACATCTTCAATAAAACTAAATTAAGTTATCTTTTGTTTGAAGTGAACTTGGACTTTTTAAAGTACATTAGACACTAAGCACATATGAGAGACATAAAACTGGTGTGTATTTCAGTATTCAGTACTTATTTGAAAGATACTGCTAAACTGCTGTTAGATGACAAAGCCAACTTTCTTCTGGCCTTCAGAGTGACTCTGACACGGTATTTTTATATTAGGAATGAGTAACTTTTTACACCTGTAAGGATAAAATTTGAAGTTAGCTAAAAATGTATTAGTATACAACTTTTACTTTTATGGAAATCATGACTTATGGATGAGTTGTTTTTAGACAATTTTGGTGCAGCATCTCTTATGTCAAAAGAAGCCTGAGATAAATTTTGAATCTGTTGTTTTTGTAAACAGTGGGGCTGTCCTTAGGTTGTACAAGTGAAAGAAGAATGTAGTTTGATAGGGGAAGTGGGGATACAGGAAAAGCAAGTAAAATATTTTTAACTGAAGTATACACTTGCGCTAGATCTATGTTGGTTTAATTGTCTTCTGCAGTTTGCCTGAAAGGGGATGGAGTTAACGTAGTGATTCACACCTGACAGAGATTTTATTTGCATCCAGAAGCATAATTATTTTCCCCAAATCCTACAATAAATTTGCAGTATAGACAAAAGTTAGGCCTTCAGTACCTTTCTTGCTGAGCTGCCTTTTCCTCTTTTGCACTCTGATGGGAAGTTCGCTACAGTTGATCTAAAAGCTTCTTTCCTTCCCTCTCAAGTCTTTTCCACCATACTCTTGTTACTTTTATTATCTATGAAATGTGGAATGGGATAAAATGGGAGTGTGCCCTATCCACTCAGTCTCTTGGGCACTCACGTAGTTTTAATTTCATTAGAAAAATTGGAAGGCAAGACAAGGTAGCTATTTTGCAGAACTGAAGAAGGCAAGGTAGCTATTTTGCAGAACTGATGGTAGAATTGGGTCCAAAGAGCTGGCAGTATTTATGCACAAATAATCCTATAAATGTTGCTTGGCAAGAGACAGTACATCTCTTGTTCATGCTTTTTATTTTACTGTAAATGTATCAGGCTCATATTTACTAAAAAGGTATTACTATTGCAATAAAACCACTGAACATAGTCCCTTTTGTTCTTTCCTTGTATACAGTACCCTATCTGAAAAAAAGGTCCTTAAGATAGGACTTCAGCATTTATAGGAAGTATACTATATCTGGCAGGCAATTCATTCACTACTGACACTCATTTATTATGTGCATTGTGCTTGCGCTATTTTAGTCAAAATTCCAAGTTCCTGAATTCAGCACTTTTTCAAAAGTTAGAAAATAATTGTTATTTTTAGCAATCGTTGCCTAAGGATATCTGTGTGCTTACCTAAGGGTAATGAAAAGATGTATCCTGCTGTGCCTGCTCAGGTGTTCAAAGCAGAGGTAGATCATATGGGGAAAAGTTACAGAACTATTGCAAGCCTGAAAGTGAAGAGTTCACACGTGTGACTCAGTCCCTTTTACTCCAGGGAGGAAGTAGGATTTGCCAGTGTGATGCCTGATGGAAATGGAAAGAAATACCTTTTGAAGGGAGATACAAATGTTTATTCATTATTATTACTAATGAAAATATTTATGTATAAAACTATTTCAGGTTAACCAACACTGCTTTGCTGTTAATTTCATCTTTTAAATGTTTATTCAATAGTCAAAGTGGCAAACAAAGTGTCACCTTGTGATAGACAACCTCTTGCCTTACAATTCAGCTTCTTCCAGTACTGTTCTGGATGACAGGTAAACATATGTCCTTACAATTATCAGAATATCACAAGGAACATCAGAATAAGGCTGAAGATGCAGCAAAAATGTATATGAGTGTTGCCTGTAATGTACTCCTGAGAGCAGTGTACTTCCCAGCTGCTTGGGGTAATGTAGTTTATGCATGTTCCTGAGAGCTATGTTGAAGATATTGGCAAAATTTGACTTGCTAATAGACTATATTTGCTCAAATTTGATATGCAATAAGGTAAATATTTGTTTTTTAATAAAACTAAAGAAATTTGGGTTAAATCAAATGTCACTGTTATGTTTAGGGGAATGTTCATTGTGTATTTAAGTCAGGATCAGACCCTGTAAAGCCTCTATGCAACTACAAAAAGCAATATAACACCTAAAAATAGAGTGCAATGATTTTACGTCATTGCTGTTATATAGATGAAAATTGTTTCTGCTGGGAGTTAAATGTCCTACCTTGCATTTAGATGCTGATGTTTTCAGTAAAGCCAGTAGACTAGCAGGGCAGGGATTGTCTTTACCATGTCTGCACTGTACCAAATCTGCTTCCTCAGACTGACAGTCTTTACACGCCAGATACAGAAACAGCCCTTTAGCGAACAATTAGTTTTTAGCATTTATGAAACTGTCAGTCTTAGGCAGACCCCTGGGAGAAGGCCTGAGGGCCCTTCCTGTGCCGTGCAGATGGCTGAATTTCATATTAATGATCACTGAGGTTTTTGCATTCGTAGACCTGCCTGTGAAACGAGGGGTTGGTTTTCTAGATCCTAACGAACAGCTGTGGTACTAATTGTCATTCTCATCAGGTTTGGCAGAGCAGACAAAGACAGCATGAGCTCTTGGAATAACCCAGCTGTGGGGTGTCCTGGCTGGTTGTGTCTGAAACACAATAGTGAGATGGGGCAAGAAAGCATTTGTTCCCCTATTTCATGTCAAGTGTTGTGAAAATTAGAGAAGTTCACACTCCAGGATTGCTAACCCAGCTTCTGTTCCTGGTTCTGAATTAACATTAAAAAAAGAAAGATTGTGAAGATGTCTCCTGATACCTGCTGAGTGGAAAAGAACAGTTAACAGAGAAGATACCCCTTGTAAGATCGCAGCACATCTGCCTTAATGACTTACCTTCCAAGGCTGAGGCATTTTTTGAATTGTGCTGGTGCTCTGCAGGCCTTACAGTGGACAAGTCTTTTTAAAAATCTGTTTCATTACCTTTTTACCTGTTGGCTGTTATGACCTCCCACACGCTCTGCAGTACAGAAATATTTATATGTATTCTTGATGAATGTCCCATAAAGATGTGATCTTCCTCTGTCACTCTTCTTAAAATTATTATTTATATTATGACAAAGCTTAAATATTCTGGTCATAAACTAGCTCCAGTGGAATCTATAGATTTGAAATATAATTAGCCCCATGTTACAGAAGGCAAAAATGAGAAGTGAAATGATAGGGCTAAATATAGATATGTTTAATAACTGTGATGGAAAGAACATCCAGAAATCCTGTATTTTAATATTAGATCTGGTATTGTGTTACAGATGGATACAGAATGCTTTGTGCGAATGATAATTAGGTTCTTTGTGTTATTCATTTCATTGTCTGGTATTTGTGGTGTGGAGTGACTTACGTTCACATCCACTTAATACTGTTTAAAGAAATTCCAGTAGTGTATTAGAATAATGAAATTTCCTTTACAAAGCATTGGCTTTGTGCTGATCCAGAAAGGTGGAGGGGTGAAAACACAGATGTTATATCCTTTCTTTTATTTCTGCACTGCATTTGGTCCATAACACTGAGTCTTGCGCCATTGCTCTCCCGCAGATAAAATGTCAAGCTGTATGTGTGAACTTAGTACGTTCAGCTGCAGGTTGTTTTTTGATGATCTGGAATCCATTTTCTAGGTATTTTCTTTTCAGCTAGTTGCATTTGTCTATGTAGCAAACTGCTAAATGTTTAAAGAGGTTCACATGACATCACTTTGAATGACTTGAAATGCTTTGTTTATAGGTTTGTGTTATACCAGTTTTAACTATATAACTAAATTTCTAAGTGATTGCTATAAGCAACTGGAGGACAGAGCTTGTAGAGACACAAGCAAGTGTGAATTTTAAGAGAAGAAACGAAAGAAATTTAACCTGAAAAGTTGGACTGAAAACCATAATATGTTTACTATGACAGCATTGTATTGGGCTCTAGGGCAGCCTTTCAGAGGAGGTTTCGGAAGTCAAGTAACTCAAATAATTTAAAGTAGATTAGAAAGATACACTAGAAAATGAAAGTGGGAAGCCTTTCTGTATTTGAACAGTAAAGTTAATGTGTTTCGTGTGTTTGATCAAGGCAAGCAGTATGTTTTAAACTATTGCAAATACCAAGATGTATGGTCTGTGTATTTAAATTATACATGGTTGATCCTACTTCTTTGGTTTGTGCAACAGCAGGAGCAGCTATTTGTTTCCGTTTATGTATGTTCCACATACGTGCACAGTGTGGTCTGATGCACATGCTGCTGATGCACATGCTACTGCTATTTTTCTGTGTGTTTCTGCTTTCTTTTTTTCACTTGCCTGCACTACACTTTTGACTTTTGTGGTCTGTTGTGTTCAAATAAGAGAATTTCAGAGTCATTAAATGATGTCTCCCTTTGGTCTCACAATGGCTTTAATTCAGCAGCTGATACTCCCCAGTAACCCAGGTTAGCTCTGGCAGGCTCTCTTAGGGTGGACTTTAAAGTGTAATTAAAATAGCTCTTGTCTTCTTAAAACCTTGGGTACATCTCCATCCCCTCATTCCCTGCTACTGATGGGGACCAATTCTCCCTGTCAGCTCTAGCAAGGAATATGGCAGAAAAAAGCACGGAAGTGAGCACTGTAGTGACATGCTGCAGCTGTCCTTTAGCTGGAAGTAGGTGCAGTAGCATTACCCACTGTCATGGAGCCCCATATGCTTGGCTCAGGCCTCATTTGGGGCCCTGGAGTGATTCCATGCATCCATGGTGTTCTCAGTTTCTTGTTGCTTTTAGGTGGATGGAAAAGGACTTGTGTGTTTGTAAGATGAATGACTTGTTTCCACTTGGGTAATCACCAGAGCTCTTATGTTGTGTGAAGGAGATTCAACCTCCTCTTCAGTTTTTTTCCTGCCATCTGCAGGAGGAGAAAGCAGGTATTAAGAAGGGAAGTTGTCTTGGCCTCTGACAGCATAATGAAGAATCTCAGAAGCCCTGGGAAAGGTAGGATGTCTAATGCCTGGCAATTTCTGGGTATGGTGTAAAATCTGTGGTTACAGTATGGAGGCTGGTGTGCACAGATGGAGACTAATGTAGACTCATTTTTTTGAGGCAAGGAACAGCACTTCTGTTAGAATTACTATTATTGTGTAGCACTCAGGAGTACTGGTCCTAAGCAAAATGCTGGAAACGTGAGGTCTTGACATTTCAGCGACTGGGAAAACAGCTTGATTCACTTATTGTAGTTGATTTTCTGAACATGAGAATGTAATTACACTAATAAAGGGAGATTACTATTCCAGCTATAATTTTGTCCCAGTTTTGGCTTCTGTGAGATATTTTATGTACCCTGTTCACTGGCGAGACAAGCTGTAAGAGTCATTCCTTGTAAAAATTATACAATGTTCTGTAGAAGCAAAATTACATTTGAGAAGGAGGTATCCATATGTAATAAACAGAATAAGGAGGAAAAGTACTAAGAGGAAAAGATGGGTTTATATTTTGTATAAGAACAACAGAATATATTTAGGAAATTGGAAACTGGATAAAATTATTTGGGACTGAGCTTCCCAAGAGATGCCCTTCTGCAGTTGCAATGTGCAGAGGTCTTTTTATTCCTATAAACACAAAGAAGCTGCTGACAGGTGCTTACCTTCAGTGCTTGTTTTCCCATGCTTGTTCAGCCAAACCTAGATGTCTGTACACAGCAAAGCCTGCCTTATTTTTTTTTTTTTTAAATTAGAGGGGAAGAATCCATCTACATGTGCGTGTATGTGTGCACTACTTTGTATGAGGATGTATTGAATATTTATGGTGTCATGGTAATACTATGAGTATGATATCTACCTAAGGTTTTACATTTTAAATACAAATGATGGATTGTGAATAAAATTTTTGAATATTTACAGATATGTATATATATTTAAATATACATATCAGAGCAAAACTTAGAAAGGTAAAGTAGTTTGTTTCCCTTGCCTATGTTATAGCAAAAGGTGTTTCTGATTAGCAGCATTTTGGTCTAGAAGACGACTTCCTTTTCAGGCTTTCCTGTGGTTTCTGGTGATAAATTTGTAATGCAATTCATTAGCTTGGGACTCAGTCGCCAAGTTGCAGTCCTCGAGAACTGTGACGCTTTGCCAGATTCTTCTTCAACTCCCTTTTCTGTAACCATCTCAAGGCTTCATCTTGAGCTGTGTCAGAAAGCAGAGGTCATTATCTGAATCAGGGTGTTCCTGGTTCGGAATAGAAGTATACTGTTTGTATCCTAACATGTTTATCATCTGGCAGTTTCGTATGCTCTCCCAGGAATGAATTAAAGAGGTTAGTTTAATTGCGATTGCACAGCTATCTGCACCATAGAAGTTACAATTGCAGTTGACTACCTCAGCAGGAACAACAAGGACTGATGTTGCTTATTTCTCAGCCAGCTTTCTTCGCTCCAGGAGCTGAATCCTGTGTTTGATAAAGTTGATTGAAAGTTTCCATTGGTTTCAGAGGACGTTGTGTCAAACTGCAGGATGATTCTTACAGCTGAGAACTGAGGCAGTGTTATTTTTCAATTATTTATTTGTTGGGTACTTTTCCTTGCTATCCTTGCTGTTAGTGCCTGTCTATACTTTTGTTTTCAATTCTCTCACCTCCTTTTAGATTTGGTCTCTTAGGTAAATCACCTGAATATAAACTGTAATTGGCTTTCCAGACTGGGCTTTGCTTCTTTGCATGAATTCTCTTCAGAAACTGTGATCAGCACTGGTCCTTTATTTATGTCCCTAGGAAATACCACTCTGTGAAAAGGGTGAAGAGACGTAAATGACCCATTGATTGTTCTATCAAAAGTATAGGTAGATTTAATTTACACCAAAAACTGTGACTGGAAAGTGAGCCTGCTTCTGAGAGTCCACTGCTTCCTTTCTTTTCTTTCTAGCTTCACAGCAGATTATTTTTTTGTCTTGTTATGGTTTTTAAGCTTTGTATGAATTTTCACCATGGATTTCCTTCCCTGTTATTACTAGTCAGCCTACTCATGAGGCAGCAGAGCTGTGTTCTTGCTAAGTTTGTGGATTCTGTTGGAATCAGAAATCAAATATGTGATAATGAATGTAATATGCTTTTAAGTGTTGTGATGTTTAGTGTAGGGTAGACGTACAGCACAAAGACCTTTCTTGTCTGCAATTTGTGATGAAGATGAATCATTCTTTGGGGAAAGGTTATAGTCATGCTGTAAATCGAATTCTAAAAATGAAAAAAAAATCCAGCAGTGATAAATAACTACCATCTGGAATCTGAACTATGTAATTGTATTATGATTCGTCATCCACATAAGATAAGCTTCTGAGAATATTTAAGTTGAAGGCATAGATGCAGACATATCCAAATGTGTGAACTACTTCAAGTAGCAAAGGTAAGTAAAAGTTAAAAACTTATTCAATGTGAGGTGGAAAGACTAGAACCAAGAAGATTAAATTAATTGCAGCACAGCTGTATGGGTGTAGGTGGGCATTGGGAGTAGCTATATAGTAGGTTTTACATTGTTTGTTTGAAAAAAATAGGGCTTCCTTTAATTATTTGACAGTTGAAAATGAATTTACATCAAAAGAAGCCTCTCAAATGCTTTTTGTGATTTGACTTTGGTTGATGTAGCTCCAAGATGCAGCAAGGGATGCAGATGAACTGTGTATGGGATTGTCTAGCTTTGAAAAATATGTACTTCTGGAAATTAATCTCTTCTATGACTTAATGAAAAGAAATAGATTTCTGAGAAAAGGCACTGGAAAAAAACAAGATAAGAAAGCCAGCTAAGAAATGAGAAAGCAGTGAAAAAAGCAAAGTGCCTTTAGAAATAACTACTCTGAATCAACATCACATAAAGTTCTGCTTCTGCCAGCTGCCCACTCACTTTCTCTTTTAATAGAAAGAATCATCTTGGGTCTGAAACAAGTAGTGTGGGGAGCCATGGATTTACTAAGGAAGTGAGTTTCCTGTCTCAGTGGGTTTTAGCCTGCAACACTGACTTAGTCATGGACTTGGTCTCTTTAGGATGTATATAACAAATCAAAATGGTAGAAGCAGCCTTTTCTTTTTTCCAAGGATGTTCCTCAAATATAGAAGTGATGCTTCAGTAATAGCTTTATTATTTCCTTTCTGAATGTATCAGTAATGAAATGTAGTGCTTTAAGAACTCTTTCACAGACGTTCATTTACTCTTGCAATAATTCTGCGAGGGAAGCAGTAATATAGTCTATGTTTGGTAGACAGAAATCTGGAGCACCAACTAAGGCACTAAGTGGTTTGTCCCATGCCTCTCGACAAGCCCCTGGAGCACGGCCGTGGTTAGAACCCAAACAAACCTGGCACTGCGTCTTGTGCTCATTGCTCATAGCCAACCGTCTGTCAAATGAGGGGTGCCTAGGGACAGACACAGAAGCACAGGGGACTTGCAGAATTGGTTTGTTTTCTGAAAAACTGCTTGGGTGTTGAAAATCAGAGGTGTTTTACTGACATCTGTTATTTCTGTTCCTTTCTTTTTAGCTGGTGTTGCCGGAGTACTGTATCCATAGTCTTTTCTGCATAATGTTTTTGTGTGCTCAGGAGTGGCTCACACTGGGGTTAAATGTTCCTCTGCTTTTTTATCATTTCTGGAGGTAAGCCTATCTTTTATATGCTGACTGCTTCTTAGCCTTATTCGCCAACTCGGCACACATGCAGATTGTATGAGCCATAAAGTATAGTGTTAGGAGTATGGCTGAATATCTTTCACATAGAAACTTTTGCCTGGAAGCAGTTGAAACTTACATTTCCGGAGAAAAGGTGAGTTTTTTTCGTGAACACTTAAGATGGGTAAAGAAAACACATAATAATAGAAGTGTGGCTTTCAGTTCCTAACTTAGATAAATATTCTGAAGGGTGTCAAGATGCACTCACCACAACTGAATGAAAACTTGGAAATTAAATAGGCTGGAATCTGAAATTGGAAATTGGTGAGGTTCTAAATACTTCACAGGTAGGGAGTTGTAAGTCAGTTCATATCTGAAAGATCTTGGACATATTCATTCAGCCCTAGCAAGGACACCTTTCCATTGGAATTGTGAAATAGAGGCTGGACAGGCTGACAGAATTTTGCTTCTCATCTTATTTGTCAGCTTTATACTTTTTTTTTTTTACAGTATTAAATAGGTTGTTTCTTGCTGTACGGTGGAGATTTTCTGTTCTGCAGAACAAGTCTCTCTTAGAGACTTCTGGAGTAGGAACTGCAATAAACAAAGAGCTATTGTCTTCACCTTGTCCACGTAAAAAGCAGGGAGTGTTTCCACTCTGGATCTCTGCTTTGTGTTTATATTCACTGAGGGGCTTTCAGAGTTGATCATGTAAGAGCTGCTGTTGAGCTGCTCTGTTTTTTTCTGGACAGCTGGTGCAGCTTCTATTGCTGCATATTCCTCTGCATTCTAGTGGCCTTCTGTTGGCTCTGAAGATAACCAAGAGACTCCAGTTTTTGTGGTTGTCAGTCTGGAGTCTTAACTAGTTTTGCATTTCCACAATATTTGTAAAAGCACACATGAATTTTGTCTGTCTGGGTCTCTTTGCATACAAAGATACATATGGCAGCAGATAGCTCCTGCTGTGAAGTGGCTTGAAGAATAATTTTGTAAAGAAGGTAAAACCATTATCTCAAGCAGGAACTAAAAAAGCAGTGGCTTTTTTACACTATTTTCTGCAAAAGCTTAATAGTTATACAGCATCGTATGATAAAGTGTATTATTCAGAAGTTAGAGTGCCAGTATAGTTCTTGGAAAGCTAAATGGAGTGAAACTCTGAGTGCTTTTCTCCTTGTTGGATGTAATAAAAATAATATTTTTTGGTGCTGTTTTGCTAAGGATTAACAACCAAAGTGTGACAATAATACTGTTTTTAAAAGTTTTTTTTTAAATCATTTGAAAATTTTATTTCACGTCCAAGATGAAAATGGTCAGTCTCTAAATAATGTTATCAACCTTTGGATAGATCTTCTGTCTGTTTCCGTGGTTCTCCATATGCTTTGCTAAAATCACTCCATAATTTCTGTTGGTTTAGCTACAGACAAGTTTGGGTTCATTGTGTAATGTTCTGCATGAAACCATGGGAAGACGCTGTGTAATATCTTCATCCCAATTAAGATAATTAAGCAAGGTTTCACCTGTGGTCTCTGTAAAGAATTTGTAATGTTATTAGAGGTGGTAAGTGGATGTGACTAATATTGGAAGGGAGGAAGGCAAAGTTATGAGAACATTTACTTTCAAAGTTTGCTGCTGGTCGCTTTTAGGGGAGTTTTATATCTATCTGCCTGTCTGTCTACCTGTAAGCAATTCCAGCAATCTTCAGTGGTTACATTTCAAAACAACAGAAATAACAATATTTCATCTGATTTGTGCTGATCTTATTCATTAACTTTGAGGACTTCTTTTTTGGTTTGGTTTTGCTTTTTTACTGCAAAGTGACTGAGACAAAAGCTCCTTTGCCAAAAAAAGGTCATCAGGATTTTCTCAAACATCCAGTCATTTCTGAGAATAATTAGAAATTTCTCCTATGTAAGAAGAAAATAATTTGCCAATTAAAATTATTTGGATGGTAAATTTTTGAGTAGTGCAACACATAGAAAACATTAGTTAGCCTGGTCTTATATTACTCCATATTGACTTTTTTCCTTTTCAGAGTTAGAGGAACAGAGCTATCTGTTGTTTGAGACTGTCACCTTTCATCACGTCTGAAATAATTAGTGTAGGTGCAGTTAAAGCCCAGTAATCCTTCCTTCATGTTGTGATCACAAGCTGCCACATATTGTCACTCACAATATGTAAGTTATTAGAGAGTAAGCCAGGAATAACTATATAGGAAGTAAGAATGTTTCAATCTAAAGAATTAATAGAACACAAAGTCTATCGTCATGAATTGCTTGGTTCTCTAAGAATGATCTGCTTAGACTAGCATCCTGATTTTAACAATGTCTGGAAAAAGAGGCTTGAAAAAGAGAGGAAAATTCCTCCTGTATAATGCAAGATGCTTTTTTTTCTGAGTTGGTGATCAGGAGGGTGTGTATCTGCACATACGTAATACAGAATGTTACAGTCATTCGAGATGTCTTCTGCTCTTCCAGGTATTTTCGCTGCCCGGCAGATAGTTCAGAGCTAGCATATGATCCACCTGCAGTCATGAATGCAGATACCTTGAGTTACTGTCAAAAAGAGGCCTGGTGTAAGCTAGCTTTCTATCTCCTTTCCTTCTTCTACTATCTGTACTGGTAAGTCTGGTCATTTCCCTAAGGAAATAGTAGCTGCTTTTCATTTGACATGTGAAGTTGTATTTAGGAATGACTGGAACCGGTTGGCCTGTTTCCTTAGTCTTACAAAATGTGCTTCTGATCATGATTCAGGGGAGAATACCCACCTACAGCAGCGTGTGCTTGTATCTGCTGACACCACAGTGTAGAATATTAAGTGTTTATCTGAGTCCTGCGCCAGGCCCCAGGGCCAACCCAAGCACAGAATGTTTGTTCCTCTGCATAGTCTCTTAGGATGAGTGAAATAGCAAACGTTATGATAATGACATTAAAATTATAATATACAGGTTTAGGATCAAATTGTATTAAATGTTGTATCAGCTGATTTTTTTCTTATGATTCAAGAGAATCATAAGGAAAATACTACAGCTGCCAGTGTAGGGATGCTCAAGATGGTAAGTAGATGGTGAGGTAGGTGGTGGGTAGGAACGTGGGGTGCACCATGCCTGTAGTCATTCCTACAACCTCCCTTTCATGACAGGGTAAGCTTGTGTGTGGTCCAAACCCCTGCTTTAAGCACATACTTGAGCATATGCACCCCAGTTGTGTGTTGTCCTCCCTGCCCCCTTCAGCTGTCGAATGTCCTTAGTGCACAGTTGCAAATGCCCACTGCAAGAATATGTGAGGATCATATTTAAGGTAAGGCCTTGGCAGAATCCCTGTGCTTGTAGTCACCCCTGTAGTCACACCATTGAACTAATTGACAACAAAGGTTAACACGCTTTAAAAGGAGATGTTGTTTTATGATACCTTTCTTCTGCTTCATCTTTCATAATGTATTTGCGTAGAGTGCTTCTTCAAGCCAGTTTTGCGTACAGTAATCCCTCTGTAAGGCAGGTTTCTATGATGGTGGAAGAAGAGAAATGTTGTTTCTCCTTTGATTACTGATCTGTTGTCTGTTCTGTTGTTCCCCATATCTCGAGGAGTCATTGCTGCAGGTTGTTTCTCGATGTTACTTTTAAATACTACTGAGAACAAAGTTTTCTGTGCACATGTGCCTGGGTCTGCATACGTGAGAGAGAAAGAAAGTAGAAGGGTCCAGACTGACAGAAGCTGGTAGGTGCCTGACAGACTAAGATGGATGGGGCATGAGAGTCTGAGCAGGACTTTAGCATCCAGTAGCTTGGTGGGTTTGGGCTGAGTGCCTTTGCCCGCCAGTCCTCTTCACAGCGCTGAGAGTGGAAAGCATGGAAGTTATGCTAGACAAGCTCTTTTGATAGTGCAAGGAGAGATGGCAAGGCATGGCTGGAGAAAGAAGCATTTTTAAGCCTACTTTTCTGTGTTGGTTAAAAGACCCTGTCAAAGTCAGCTGTGTAGTATGGTCTAGCATTTCTGCTGGGACCCTTACTGTTGTGCAGCTTCCTCTGAGCCCTACTTCCTTCATTCTAAAATGTGGTCATAATCCAAAATCCACTGCCTGGTGCTGAATGAGATAGTATTAACTGCATTCAAATTTGCTGTGCTTTCCTGGGTATTGTTAGAATTAGAATTGCAGTAAAATGGTGCCATGGCAATATACTGTGATTTCTGTGCTTTTCAGAGTTGCATTTAATATGTATGGATTCATCACAGCTGGTGTCTGCATATTATGTTTCCTCTACTGCATGGAGTTTTTTCTAAAGGAAACAAAATAATGCAGTTTCATGAGAAACCTTGTCTGCCCTGACGGGAGCTGCTGGTTGAAGTTTTAAAGATCAAACACGCTAAAGCAAAATGGTTTTGTTTCTTCACTGTTCAAATTCAGACATCAAGATGCACTTTAATAAGCTCAAACACAGCTTGTGGTGCAGTAGGATGTCGATAATGAGTTTGTTATTTCTTGAGTGCTTTTTGATACCCATCTTGAATACACCGTAATTAAGATGCTTTAGAGAGATTGAAAGAATGCAAAGGAAAGGACGAGCCATTACAGTCAGAACTGAGGAACAGACAGTAAAGGGTTATAAAAATCAAAGTGCTCTGTGTGCTTCAAAAGGATACTTTCATATTGTGTCTTTCTTTTACGTTCAGCATGATCTACACTTTGGTGAGCTCTTAACTGAAAGATCATCTTTAAAGACTGAAAACAACAAAGGCTGGAGGTGCAAGGACCAGTGAGCCAAGTGATGCATGATTAAAAAAAAAAAAAGAGCAAAGAGAGGAAAACTGTGAACCCAAGAAGTAAATAGAGTACATGAAAGAGAGACACAGCAAGAGGAAGCAGAATATGATGCGAGAATGCCTGAGTTAACTGTGTTTATCTCCTGTTTCTCAATGTGTTGCAGTAAGTGACTTTCACAACCCAAACAAAACAAACAAAAAATGCAACAAGGTGGGCCAAGTTACACAACTATTCACCTCTCCAGGGATAATGCTGCTTTTGATTTGGTGGATTCATTATAAACCGTAGTCCCTACTGTCTTCCAGGGAGCAAAGTTTATTTTCTTAGTGACTGTTCTGGACTGAGGAATCAGAGGGCGAAGATCATCTTACACAGGAAGAACAGCTATATAGCACATTCTGAAAATGAGTACCGGCTGGAGTTCAGATAAGATGTGTGACTTGTGACTGTTCTGCAGGGATGTTCACATGACACTAATCAAACAGGGATGTTGGATCTTGTGGAGTTGCTTCAGTGGTGGTTGTTGTGTTTGGTTTTTTTTCTACCCATACCAACAATAACAAAAAAAATTTGCAGTTGCAGTGTTCTGTTTTCTAATAATATGCTGTTCCTGTAGGTGACCATCCAGTATATCTCTGCACTTCATTTGTGATATACCAATAAGATACAGTGATATGTATACATACATTGGGTTTGACCTATTCATGCCGAGCACTTGTCAGAATAGTGTTCCTTTGCAAAAAAAAAAAAAGGTAAAACCTACATATATTAGGGAGAATTATAACATAGGTATTATATTTATCATGATGCTGGATAACAAAATACTGGACCAGCTAATCATGATCTGCAATTCTGTTTTGCAGCTTTTTTTCTGCTGTCAAATCTAAGCTGAAACAAATATACAAAATGTCTTTGTCTTGTATAAGGTTTGTATTGAAAGATGTTCAGTTTTTTGTAACTTAAAAGTTTTAAAATTTTATCATAATTCTCATTTAAATTAATGTATATGGGCTGTATATCTTTATGTATATATGTATATACAAATACACATCTGCATAATGCTCACAATCTATTTATATCTTAGGTTAATCTGTTTGATTGACACGTGAAAGGCATCAAGTGTCCAGAACTGCTGCTAAATATATTCCAGCACTGAACCTAGTGGACCAGGGCTGGTTCCCTCACAGTCACTAAGGTATTTCAATGCAGCCCCTGGTGCTCTGGGTAGTAGGCAAGCCTGCAAGATCAAGACTAACACTAGTGAATGCACAGAGACCACCTGGATCTTGAATTGTGAATGAGCTAATCAGGTATGTTGCTATCAGAGATGCTGCAGAGAAAGTGCAGAGAGGCCCATCTCTACCCCAGCTTGGTTACAGCTGGTCTTGTTAGAACCAGCTCATTGTTGACCCTGCCAAATTTAGTCTGGTTATTGATAGCCAGCAGATTGTTCCTGTACCAAACTCTGAGGCTTTTTTAGCCTGGGTGCAGGATTTCAGCAGGAGAGAAGCACTCTTGCATTCAGCACAGCTTCTGTGCTAACGTAGCCTGCTTCAGAGCATGGTCATCTCATGTCTGGCAAGGTCCAAGCTTGGCTGGGGTTACTGCACGTGTACAGTACCAAGACTCTTTCTGGTTTGATCTGGCTATGTTAACAAAATTAAATCCTGTTAGCCTGCAAAGCACAGTTGCTGCATGCAAACTGTCTTTTCCTGGACTGTACCAACTCATGCCTGGGCATTGTGAGCACTAGCTGGCCTCCACAAAAATTATACCAGGGATCATTCTAACAATATTTAGATGATCAAGTTGTCCTAAGTTCTGACATTCTTTAATTTACAAATACAGATGTAGCCAGCAGCTCTTACTGGATGTAGTTTAACTTCTTACAGCATAGCGTTCTCAGTTCTGGAAGCACACAATAAGGCTGCTAAATCAGGTTACTTGGGAAGCTAATTTGGCCTCTGATAATTCAGTAGTTTGGATTGCACACACTACAGAACTGGCTAAATGGCTCTTGAAATCATGCTGACTCTGCAAGCAATACAGATATAATTACTTGGAGCGTGCTTGAGCTAGGAAACCTCTCTGGGTCATTACAAAGCTAACTGGTAAAGCTCTGCTGCTGTGGTATAATAAATGCACAACCCATAAAAAAGCTGATGATTGTCTGTAACTGAATTCCTTCTCCACATCCTAACTAAAGCATCTGGTTCTTTGGAAGTATAGGATCTAGATTTACAAGTGAATAACTTCTGCATATATTGCTACCTCATAAAGCACTCAACTCTGAGTAGGTGACTGAATCTTTTCATGCATCTCCCAGGATGCATAGGAGGTGGAAAGAAATTAATTCAGGTGTCCTGTGTTCTAGATACATGCTTTAAAGTCAGTTTAATGGAAAGACCTGGATTTTTTTTTTTTTTGTGGGGTTGGATAGGTGAAAGTATGATCATATCTTGACTGAAAATACACAATTTTCAAATGCTGAGATTTAGGCATGAGCTAGACTGCTGGCAGGTCACTTGCGTACAGGGCTGTGTAGAAGCTCTGTGAGTTTTTGTAACTGGCATTGGCATCTAATTCTTGACTTGGCCCAGGAAGCACTTACATATGTAGGTCTTCTGAATGTAGCTTCAAGGATATAATGCTTGAATGGACATGCCAGGTCATTTAAAACAGGTTCTCTAATTCAGGCAACTTCATCGATATACTTACCAAACTCCACTTGAAAGCAGAGCAGAGTTTGATCCCACTACTGCTTATTATAAGCATGTGTTTCCAGGATCTCACTGTCTGGGTACTAGAAAGTTTTTCCGCATTTCCAGAGTAAATTTATTCTTGGGTAATTTATTCCATGTGCTTTCAAGCCAACATTAGCCTAAATACACCTTTTCTCATGCTGCTTAAGAGTGATATCTAGAGAGAGCAGTCCTTTTCAGCCTCCATTCTGTTAGGACAAAATCTTTACTGTTAGACTTGCCAGCCATATTAGAGATGAAACACAAATAGAGGAATGAGGGATACAAGACGTCTGTTGCCCTCTTAAACCCTGGCCATGTATCTGACTAAACACAAGCTAAGCATGCTTTGACCAAAGCAAGGAAAGTAAAGAACTGCATAGCTGTTGATGAAGAACAGAAAAAAATGCTGTGATCTTTCATCACAAAGCAGTCTCTTCCTCATGTCACACTTTTAAGGGAGAAATAATCTATGCTATCCCTTATGTCTCCAGTTCCTCCTTGTTTGGTGGAGGCTAGAGATTTTCTTTCCAAGCCTGCTTCCTTCCTGGCCCTTTTCCTGTAAGGGTGAATGTTATTACTTAGAATAGCAGCAGTTTTCTTGTCTTACGTGCTCTGATGATACAGATAAATCTGACAAAAGTCGTAAGAGAACACGTCATCTCCCTTTGCTTCTTCAAACAGGTGTGCAATGAGCGCACACTTAAATGAGTGTTCATTTTCCTCGTTTGCACCATCTGTAAAGTGAGAGTGGTGATACCTAGCTTGTGAAATCCCTCCATATAAAACTTTTTTTTTTTTTCTGTAACTGTGGAATCTGCTTAAAGGAAAAAGGTAGGAGATATAAGAAAAGGTGAGAGGATGAGACCTGAATGAGCTGCTTACTGAAGGGGTGACTACACAGTGTGCTGGCCTGTAGCATCCTGGAAGGGATGAAAAGGCAGCCCTGTCGATAAGGTGTTGCTCTGTGGTTCTGCGCATCCTATTTATAGTCGGGTAATTGAAGAAAATTGCTGCTGCTATGACTGTTTCAGTTTCAAATACAGCAAATCAATGCTGATAGCAGAATGCTTCGCCTACAAATAATTAACTGCGCTTAAGCTGTCAGAAATGTTTTTCCATCTGTTTCCTTGGGCCATACTCTTCTTTTTGCAGTGAGCCACTGACAGTGGAAAAAAAAGTTCTTCAACCTACACCTTCTTATAGAAACCACACTGAGTTTGTTATGATCTGGCACTGCTGTTGGGTTCGTGATCACTCATACATTAGTATGGTTCTTAGCAATCTGTTGCTTTTCCTTTCGCCATTCTATCTCCACACTAGATATCCTTGTAAAAACATTTTTTTACAGGGCATGATCCAAAATCCTTGAATTTGCTGGATATTTTCCTTTGTTTCCAATATACTTAATGTCCATTACTGTACAGCTACATGAGAAATAGGTTCACACTGGAAAGTCCCTAGAGTTTTGCCAGTAGGGGTCCCATCCTTTAGATCTTGATATTACATCCATTTGACTGAATTATGTTAATGCAAGAGGCACGTGCTTTTCAGAGGGATAAGTGTAACATTTCGATGCTCATGCCAAACTGTCACAAAGTTATACCAACTTGGTAAAAATCTGGTTTCATGGAAGCTTCTCCCTGCCCGTGGCAGGGGGGTTGGAACTAGATGATCTTTAAGGTCACTTCCAACCCAAACCATTCTGTGATTCCAAGTTAATGGAAATCTTGCTTCTTATTTCATGTGAGCCTCACTTAGCATTGTACGGTTCCCATCTAGAGGTCAATGGAAATTAAAAATAGAAAAAACCCCAAACCTCATAAGTTTAGTAAATAAAAAATATTATTGGATGTTAGATAAAGCTCGGGCTGCTACAAATAGAACAGGGGATCAAAAGGTTGAAATAAAGCAAGATTTTTTAAATTTAGGAAGCAACAAATATTAGGCCGCCATCCATGCTGCACTGAACTTTGCATTAGTGATCTCAGTCTGTATTCCTGCTCTGGTGAGTATTTTGATCACTTATTGCTCATAAACACATTGTTCTGATTTATTTTTGTTCTGCACAGTAATGCAGTTGTAGGTGGGCAGGAGGGAAAATTCTGCTCTAACACACAGCATTCCCCCTGTTTTTTCCCAGATAACCTATGAACATGCTGTAACAAAATTCTAATGATGTATTTCAGTGGTACACCTCGACCTAAGAATGAAACTGTTTGCTGCAGGTAATATTCTGCTGCAATTTAATAAATCACAGTTCTATAAATATTTTTAAGCGTTTACACAATTAAAATAGTTATTTTCTTAACTTGAAATTGCTGGCCAACTTCTTATATAAGAGAAAATATACTTCTGTTGTCCAGTTCCATAACTTTCTAGGTAGTCAAACTCTGGGGGATGTAAAGCACCTTTTAAACTTTTTAGAATTAACTGGAAAGCATAGCTCCTCCAAACCACACCAAGAGTTATGGAAATGTCTTGACACAGCAGAGATCCGGTCTTATGGAAGAGCTCTCACCTGTGCATAGTAATGAAGAGTACCAAACAAATAATAGTACAAGTAAGCCAGAATTTCTGCTCTATCTGTAATATTTTTTTGTAGTGCAGTATTTTGCTTGGTATAAAAAACAATATAAATTATAAGACAGAAGATAATCAGGCTGTGGCAGTAAATGGGAGTGCAAAGTTTGACCATAGTTATTTCTAAACATTTCGAATAGTTACTGTTTCTGACAGAGTTATTGACAGCTCAGAGTTATTGGAGGTGCAAATTGTGATGTTAATAGCAGCTTTAGCAACACATATGTTTTCTTTTGGAATAAGAATACATGTTTCTTTCTAAAACGTATTTAGCACATTTTCAGATCTTACCTGACTCTCAAGATACAGAAAACTTAAATGTATTACAAAAAAACCCCAAATGAAATGCAAATACGAAATATAGCAAACGTAGCAGATTCTTTAGCAAATTTCTAGAGAGCTCAAAGGTAATTTCTAGGCTCGATGTAATTTATTATGGGTCTCTGGACTGTTGAAGCCCACTTGAATGCTGCCGTTGTCAACATCAACAGTTCTGCAAGAATATGAGCAAATACAAGCTTGGTTTTGTCTACCCAGCTACCCAGAAACATCTTGTCATGTAGCCACATTTACTCCAGAGCAGGTCACATCCATTTTGTCAGTTTGACTCACTTGCCTTTTCAGAAGGCAAGAGCACAACAATCCAAACTGTTAGCCATTTGCAGCCAATGGTGTTGACTGATGTCTTTACAAGGACACAGTGGTCACCAGGTTGAAAAATACCGTCAGGCAAGAACAGTTTTCACTGTCCTGTTCTTTCTTTTTTTGTGTCTGAAAGGAAGACTTATTTCCTATGCCTAGTGACCACTAAATTTGGTTTGGAAGCCTTCCTCCCACCTATCCTTTTGTTGGGTGCATTTTAATACACATCAGAATGTACTAAATCAATTTCTTTGAACTGTCTTTCTCTTTAGGTCTGATTTTCAGCATTCCTGCTCTTTGAGTACTGAGTAGTCATCCAGCCGTAAAGAGGTACATTAATGAATTATAAAGTTGTATAAAATAGCCAGTGGAGGAGGGCTCTTGTCTATCTTTTCTTATAGCATAAAAACAATGTGATCACTGAAGGAAAAATGAGAGGCAAAGATATGAAACATGAAAAGAAATTTTAATTTGATGAATTAATTTTAATCAATGATCACATTGTCACAAAAGATACAAGTATCAGGACACCAAACATTCACTGTTTTTTCCATGTGACACCATACTCTTAGTTAACAAATGCTTCCATAGTTAGCATTTGAAAGAATAAAACTATAGGAGAGTTAAAAACTCACATCTTCAGGAGCTAGTAGTTTGAGTTCAGCACACTAGTTACGCTATGACCAGCACCTCTATTACAAAGTATTTTTCACTTTGTTCTGAAATACCTGGGGGTGGCTGCTGTCAGAGAGAGACAGCAGCTGAGGCCAGATGGACCATTGCTGTGTTCATTCAAGAACTCCGATTCTGTTCTCAGATGACCATAAATCCAGAACATCCACTGAATTAGAAACTGTATTTCAAACTATTAACTTCTCTACATTGAGGATAAAACTTTCAAAAGCTCCAAAATTACTTTGGAGTACAAGACTAATTTTCACAAAATATTTGCATATTTACTTAATAGAGCTAAGGATCCTAAGAACCTCTTGAAAATGAAATGAGACACTTGTCCGCATACCAAGACTTCAGTACGCAGGAGAAGGCAGTAAGAATTTGCCATGTGGTGGCTATGGCTCCCCAGATCCTTATATTTGCACTCTATGCACTACAGCCTGGTATAGCGAAGTCTGCAGTTTCACAGGCAGTTTGCACTGAAAGTGCCCACAGAGGAAGTTAATGCTAATGTATTCTTCAGTCCTTTTTTTTTTCTCTTGATTTACTTTCCCTACAGGTGAACCCTTAGACTCCTAAATACTTTGCTCCCCCCCGTTAACTTAACTACAGGCTACATCCTCTAATCAGCTAACCTGAAAGGGTGCAAAAATAAGGCAAAGCCAGTTAATCCCTCTTTAAGAAATGAAGGTCTCATGGTTGAGTTATCAGAATGGAAAAAAATGAGAGTTTAGTTCTTGCCTGTTACACAGCCTACCTGTGTCAGTTTGGGCAGACACTTAATCTTTCAGCTCACCATCTCCTAACTAGAAGTGATAGCGCTTCCTTTGTCCCTGATTTTGTCTGTCTTGTCAGTTTAGATTAGGAACTCCTGTGAGATGTAGCTGCTTATTTCTCTGAGTAGTGCTTGGCACTGCATAGCTGAAATTCGGAATTACATGTCTAGATGGTATCGTAATCATAAACAGTTAATACTTTCTCTCATGGGAGGAAGCAACTGAATTCAGTAGAATTATTCAAAATGTATTTGTTCCAGTGTCGCCAATATCAGTCCCTGACCTGTTATGTTGCTGTGCCTTAGGGTCTACTGACAAACTTAGCTGTGCTTTAGCCTTTGAGTGCATGTAATGCTGTAATTTGATGCTGCCACAAAGCACTGAAATGTAAAAAATAAAAAAATCTGAGAATTTCCCCATTTCAGTATTTTGTACCCTTCTAGTAGCTCTTGACTCTAACCTTTTATCCTCTTCCTTTATCGCACAATGACATCCAGTTTTCTTTCAGTGTTGCATTGAAAGCAAATCCAGTACAAGCTAAGACTAAAGTGGTGGCACTGGTTCTAAGCCTGATCATTTGTCTGCTTGTGGACATTTATTTGAGAGTAAAATTATCCTGTTTTGGTTTAACCAGGTACAAATGGAAATCAGCTAATTTGATAGAAATCCTTTTTATTCTGAAGTACAAGTAAAGCCACATGTATATAAGAATATGGTATTTAAATGTGTTTATCTGTGTGAGCATGAATTTGTTATTAGACTGAATGAGAAACCTAGAAGTTGTCTTCCTTTGGCAAAGGATGATAACATTTTTATAGATATAACCCAGCTGTGAAACAGCAAAGCTGTATTTGCAGGCAGGAACGTGCCCCAGTTACAAGCACCCATGTAAGCACACTCTGCCCTTTCCTGGTGCAGAGTCGTGCAGGTTACTGGTGGGCATCTGGCCTTTGAGCCATTGCGCTTGATTCTGTACTGCAGTGGCTGAGGAATGTTCACAGGTTAACTCCAATATGGGACCGGTGTTTGATGGGAAGTAGAACCACCTGGGAAGCTAGTGTGTTAAACAGTGCCAAACTTCTGCAAAGTGAATACATGTTTGACCCTTGTTTCTTCCATCACAGTTGATATCACCCTTGAGTTTGGCCACTTAAGTATTTCAGTTTTAGGTACACTCGAGCAGACTGTGCTTTTTTTATACATATGTATATATTTTCTAAGAGATTGCTTGAGATGAACTGTAAAGGAATCTAATATTTTTTTTCTACATCCCTTTTATTGTCCATTTATAAACCTTTAAATACTTTGGTATGTAACTTCATGATCCTAGATACCCAAATGCACACACAGGCTATCTAAAAACTAATTAACTTCTTGTCTGTTAATATAATGAACAAAGGGAAGTGCTCTTCTGTTTTCTTTGTGTATCTACCACTTACAGTGGGTCCAAACAGTAATACTATTTATGGGATTATACTGAGTGAGAAGAGGAAGCTGTATTTCTGGACTGCAGTGGCTTTTCTAACAAGTTCATTTGAAATTCATTTTTGACAAGTGCTTCTGGCAGGTTCAGAGGAGCTGGTGTGTGGTCATTTTAAGCCACACCACCTCAAGTCATTTGAGAGCCTTTTTTCAAGGGATGTTGAAGACATTCCCTTAATGTACTCATTTTTTGACTCTTTGGCCTTGAAAACCTAAGGTCTCTGGGAGAAAAATTAAAGCTAGTAAGTCCTGCCTATCATCCAGTGCACTCTCATTCTTACAGCAGCAGACAGTGCCCTGTCTTTGAATATCTGTGAAGAATTCTGTTGTATTTTAGAGTCATAGAATCACAGAATGGTTTGGGTTGGAAGAGGTCTTAAAGATCATCTGGTTCCAACCCCCTGCCATGGGTGGGGACACCTCCCACTAGACCAGGTATTTTCTGTCATCGGCTTACCTTATGAGAGTAGGCAGTGCCCCTTTAAGTTAATTGTTAAATAAGATTGTTAAGATATGTTGGAAAATGTGAATCATTCTTTCAAAACTTTTTGCCCTTAAGTAGAAGCAGTGTTTATCCTCCGAAAACTTCCTGAAGTGGTTGTGGCAGCAGCAGAATTTTAATGTAGCTTCTCTCATTCATCATTTGGAGTCTACAACAACAAGCAATGAATCTTTGATGAACTTTGTCAAGCTTCCTTCAGATTATAATATCAGTTTTATGAGCTTCAAAGAAGTTCAGAAACAATTTGTTATGATTTTATCTACTTTTTTTTCTCTGTGAGAACTCAGCTCATTGCTGAGCACTGATACATCCCTGGATTAGGAAGTTTTGCTTTTCTGTTTCTAGTGTAAATGAAAACGTATGTAGCAAACATTAGAAGGATGTTTTTCAGAGAAATACCCATAAAAGCTGCCAGACTACGGGGATCCTTTTAAAGATTTTTTTTTTAATATATTGTTGTTGTAAGTGTAATGAATCCATTGACCATATCAAAGACAATCTCTTAACCTGGTACACTGGGAGTAAGTATGAATTGGTGATATTTTTTCATGCAGTCGTAGGGCTCTGTTTTCTCTCCGCAACACGCTTAAACATCCATGAAACACACTTCTATCTCCAGCACCTGTCTAGTTCCCAGAGCTTGGTGCAAAGTTTATCAGAGGCAAGTAGTGTGTTCTTAAATGAAGACATTATTTTTGTAATTTTTTTGTCACTTGTTTTTGTGCCTCACCCTGCTAGAGGCTAGTCTGAACTACTGTGTGCAACAGTGAGAGCTCAAAGACCTGGAAATTTGTTTACTGTTGGCACAACCTTTGCAGTCACAAATATTGTTGGCTACAAAACTAACCTGCCCTTTTAAAAGTTTGCCCTGGAACTTTGAGTTACAGAAAATCTGGATATAGTTTCTTGCCTGGATTAAGACATCTCTGCATTACTACCTTGTTTCAAGGCTTTCATAAAGACAGAGCAACTGGTCAACAAAAGATTCTTGACACCTTGCAAAGTCCAAATGGAGCAGAGCTGCTTTGCCATGTCCTTGCCAATGACCAGAAGTGATGTGTTTTTGGTAGGACTGTCCTCTCTTACTGGCTCTGACTGCCAGAGTGGCTCCTTGGGAACTGCTATTAGCTGGCCCATGCTGAGATCAGCTTTCTTATTATGTTAAAGGGCTGCTTTGCCAGTTTTAGCTTTCTTTCTCCAGTGCTTCAGTTCAGCAGTACATTAAAGTGATACAGTAACCCTGGAGGAGTGGAGCAAAAAAATATATAAGTTGTTTAATGGTGTTGTGCTGATTGGTGGTGAGTCTACAGACTCCTTATATCCTCTCAAGATAGACAGATATTTTTCAATTCTACCCAACTGTGAAAATTTCAGTTGCAGTCACTGATGACTTAATTTGCAGGCTACATGTGCAGAGGTGAATTTATCAGGGAAGCTTCCTCATCAATAGTGGGTGAAAGATGACCATATTTTCCGGCGAGCTTGCCCACATCTACTGCTGGGCGGGATGGGTGGTCACAAACAGTAACATCTGAAACTGTGGCAGGTAAAGCTGCTGGAGCTCCCACTGGAGACATTAAAGATTCTATATGGAAAGTAATGGCTTGTTTTTCTGGCATTCGGGGCGTTATGTACTAGGTAGACATGAGAAGAGACATTCAGATGAAATCAAAACTACACTGGCCTTCAAATCTGGACTGAATCTTTTTGGAGACTCAGAGAATTTGGTCATCTATTCTCTTGTTGCTGGGACTGGAAGAGAAAACTCAGAAAAAAGCGAGAATCTGTTTTTTCCAAATAGCCAATTGTTTTTGTTTAATGATTGGCGGTATGGGTAGGTGGTCATCCCAACAGGCCCACCAGACCTTTTGAGGTAGATTTCCTGTGTCATTGCTGAAAACTTGAGAATCAGATGAACTGTTGTGCTCTTGACACAGGTTCACTGTGTGATCATGATCAAATGCCATTTCTGCACTTCTGTTATTTCACCCTTACAATGGAGATTAAGATACTGTGTCTCGACACTGCATTGTAAGGTTTATCTATAGATTGAAAAGGAATTTGAATACTTTGAGTGTGACACATTTCACTAACAAAAGAAATCCTTTTCTAATGAAGAGAGGCAGCATATTTTAATATTTTAAATACATGGCAGGGAAGTGTAGGTTTATTTCTAATTATCCTAATGACTTATTGTCAATGAGGCATCACTTCATTTTCAAGAACATTGATTTTCCCCTCTCTCTAAAATTAGGTGAGTGGTGAAATACCCAGTTTTGTAATGAATAAGGAAATTGCCGCATGGAAAGTATCAGAGAAGAAAGAACGTTATCAACATCACAGCTCACAAATGCTGTGTACCTTGAAATCGAGGGATTTTGAATGGTTAACAAATTGCATGTCCTATTATGAAAGTTGCCTTGGCAGCAGAAGCCTTGAAAATTACATTGTTGAATTACTTTGTTTTTAAAAATTGGAAGTCCTCATTTGCATAATACCCCAACAAGTTCATCAGCTCCGTTCCTGCTTTTGAGAAATTGAATGCATTTTGTTAGCACTCTAAGGAGTTCATAAACCTGTGGATTATGACACATGGCATGGAAGCTTTTCAGGTCTGATTGCATGATAGCTGTCAGGAATATACCAGTTACCTGGCAGTTGTCAAGATTATTGAGTTTTACTCACATTCAGCGGGTGAAGGAGATAATGGTTAAAGCAGTCTATAAAACAGTGCTCCTGTAATCCTGCGATTCCGGTCAGTGAAGTTAATTCACTGGAGAATCTGTTTGAGAATGAAAACTCACATAGCTAATGTTGGTGCCTGACAAGTGATCACTCGTTTCAATTACCAGAGAACAATTTTTGCTCTCAGCAGCACAGCAGGTTGAGTTCTGACTTACAGAAATAATTTCTAATAGTGGATCAAAAATGCGTTCGTTTCCATTTGGAGTATTTGATCTGTTTAGCAGGTTGGGGTTGCACAGTGGTATAGCAATTCCGTTACATTTCCAGCTCATTTTTTGCGGTTAAAAGCAAAAAACAGTAGATGGTAGCTATTTATTATGCTATCAGAAAGTTTGGCTGAAACCTTGGCAAGTCCTTAAGGAGATGTTGTGGTTCTGTTCTCCAAGTTCTGAACGGTAGTTCCTAAGGTGAGACTGGGTCGTTCACACCAATGGTCTGCAAAAGCCAGAATTTGTAGGGCTCTTTTAAATCCTGGGGTAAAGAACAGAAACAACTTGTTGTTTGGTTTGGGCTGGGTCTGATTGTTGTAAAAGCATTTAATTTATTGTAGGAATTCCCAGTCCCTTTTTATGTCCATACCAGAAAACATATTAAAAGCCACTGCTACAAACTTTTAACATAACTTGTTTGGTGATCTAACACTATAGTAAGAGCAGAATTCCTGCTAATTTTGTATATTAAATGTACTGTCTGAGCCTAAGATGTGATATAGATCAAACAACTCAATCTTGTATTTATGTTTGTGTGTATTTATTTCTGTATGTTCTCAGAAAACTATTTTGGTTTCACAATGAGGCCAAACTCTTCACTGGATTACTTGTAATTTGAGAATATTGTGCCTAAACCCTAATTTGCTTTTCTGTTTTCCAAATTTCCCTCTTCAAATGACTGGAAGAAGTAGAGACAAAGGAGTGGAAAATAAGAAAAAAGTGTTCATTTCTGTTTATAAATTTTAAAAATATGCTGCTCTTGAAAATGTTTTCTGTCTTTCTCAGGTGCTTTGGTAGTATCTTGGGGAAAATCTGCTGGTTCATCTTCAGAAATTAGTTAATTGATAATTAGGCTGATGTAGCCGGGGGACAGACCCTGCTGTTTTTATTGCTGCAAAGTACCCAGTGGCTTGGGAAAAGGCAAAAGGGATACGGTCTACTGCTAAAAATGAAAAAAATTCAAAAACCCCACAAAAATAGCAAAAAAAGCTATAGACACAAAAAAAACCGTAAACCCTGCTAAACCCAGTAAACCTGCAAATATTAGTTAAAGTGCTAAAACACACTAAGCCTGCTAAAGCACAGAAAACCCAGAAATACAATAAAGCCACAAAAAAAGCTAAAAAATTGTAGAAAACACTGTAATAAGCTACAACATGCTAAACCACATAAACCATGAAAGTAATGCAAACACCATCAAACCAGCAAAAGGCATAAAAAACACAAAAATGCTAAAACTGGGGGGAAAAAGTGCAAAAATTGTAAAACTATAAAATTGCTAAAAACTAATAAAAAATGCTAAAAATGCAAGAAAGCTAAAAATGCAATAATTTTGTCTGAAGAGACAATTCAGTCCATTTTCTGAAACATCCATCAGTTTGGAAGACTGTTTTATACCCATTTATCTATACTGCAGCTACTTTATTATTTTTATAGCATAGAACAATTATTTCTCTAACACAGTCAACCTTTGCTAATAACATTTTGCTCATTTGCTAGACGTTACTTCTAAGAATCTAGGGGACTTTCAAGTTCTATTAGTGTTATAACAAAGATGTGACACCCAGGAGTAGTGCAGGGCTCTGCCACACTGGAGGAATTAGCCAAGCAAACAGCCGCATCCCTGTAGCTTACTCCAGCAGCTACGTTCCGTCATCTCGCATCCTTGTTGCACAGCTGGGGATTCAAGACTGAGAGGTGAAGGGCAAACAGAACTTCAAAATAGCTCTCTACAACTGCTTTAAAAATTCCATCTTACTGGGTAGATATTTGCTGTCTGCTCAAGAACTGTGGCTACTTGTGTTTCAGGTCATTCATCCCATGGAGTGATGACTTTTGACATTCTGTGGGTTAAACAACAGGTAACTGAGGAACTAAACAAAGTTATCAGCTGTCCCTTAAGCTATCACTGTCAGCTGTTCCCTAGCAAACATCCTCGCAGATACTTAAAGAATAATGACACTTTGCCTAATTACTTGTTGCATAGTTAACTGCTTGTTTTTACAGCAAAGTTATTTTTAATGTACATATATGTTATGAATGAAGGCACTTCCGCAGCTAGAAAAAAGTTAAGATTTTATTTTGTTCGTAGGTGGAGAATAAGCAAGCAGCGCTGGACGCAAGGGGAGCATCTGTTTGCTCTACCAACAGGCGTACCTTTCCACAAAACCTACCCCTCTATTTATTCCCCAAAATGTTGCATATCCATCAAGGTTTCACAATACATTCTTTCATATGCATCTCCAAGCCCCGTTTTGTGGATATCTCCTGGTTTTGTGGATGTTGTATTCTCTTATCTCGTTGTGATTAGCAGTTCCTTTCCTTATCATCACGGCTTTGATCTTCCCATCTCGTCCTTTCTGTTTCTTCCATCCGATTTACTGGAAAGGTGGGGAGAGGGGATGCTTGAGAAATTCCAGCAGGAATTTACTTCTCCATCACTGTCTGGTACATGAATTCATACACTCTGGAAAGCAGAGCTGTCTCAAAAACACATTTGTATGTATGTATATCAAAGTTCATAGAGAAATAAGGAGGATGCTCCTATAAAAACAACTACATTCATATCATTTGTTCAGTATAAGACTAAATTCACAGTTAAGCATTATATGATTACTTCCTTCAAAAACTTCTTTAAACAGAGGAGCCTTGTCTGGTAATCTGAAGGGGAATTCCAGTTTCCCAGTCTTTCAGCTGAAAACACTCAGCTCTTTACCTCAAGCACCTCTACTGAATGAATTGTAAAGGGAGAAGTGAAGGAGGATACATTTAGGTAATATTTCACAGGTTAGCATTTAAACATGCCCCTAAACCAAGGCAGGCCTATGGCATTTCTGTCATTGTGAGAACAATCCTGTTTTAAGCACCTTTTTATGCACAATGTCCTCAGCCATGCCAGGACTGCAAATACTAATGGGAAACTCCTGATGTGTGCTTTCAAATGTTAGAATTTGCCTTGGTGTATGGTTTAGTTGTAAAATGATGTGCAGTTATACAGAAATGCCATACTGCCTGAGGAGGTACTTCCTTGTGCACAAGGAAGGCACTAGCTCAGCATAGGAATATCATCATGCACTTTCTTTCCTACTTTGCATTTCAACTGAGTTTACTGGAAAGGGGGTTGTGTTGTCACTTCTTTCCTGGAAGTTACTTTCAGATATTTAAAAAAACAAACAAACAAAAAGACCATCCCTGCAACACAGATTACAATTCAATCAGTGGTGTTAATGAGATTGCTTAACTCAAGTACCCTTATCTTTGGTCTCTGACTTCTTTACAACCAAGTCAAACACCCTTTCTGTCTTGAGGATGAGTTCTTTCACACAATCCCATTACTGTCCCATTTCTTTTATTCCTAAACTGCAAGAAGGATCCTTGAGAAGGGAGATTTCTGGG
>WKFP01015553.1:281247-296455 GCA_011057875.1 Pterocles orientalis | reverse complement strand
TTTTTTTTTTTTTTGTTTTTGCTATTAACTTCAACATAGCTTGAATTTTACTTAGAGAGTTGAAGGGACTGAGCAGTGGAAGTGATCATGTCTCTGGGATTTTCATACTTCTTTGCAGCTGTATTTATTTGATGTTCCTGTTTCTTAGTTTGTTGAGTAGAATCCTTAACATCCCAGGTTTCCCTTTTGTTAAAAACCTTGAATTAAGTCTCAGTGGTTGCACTGAGCCAACCTTTTTTCTTCAAAAGAATTCCTATACTTTTTGTGTATTATCTCCTCTTTGCCTGGACTGATTGGAATTGTTTTATTCTCCTTATAGTTTTGATCATGGAATCAGAATGGTTTGGGTTGGAACGGGACCTTAAAGATCATCAAGTTCCAACCCCCCTGCTATGGGCAGGGACACCCTCCACTAGCCCAGGTTGCTCAAAGCCTCATCCAGCCTGGCCTTGAACACCTCCAGGGATGGGGAATCCATCCAGATGATGTCTTCATCTCCAACACAAATTGCGAAGAATCAATTTATGATGTTTATATGGCTTGATAAAACTCACTATTTTCTTTTACTAGAAAAAAAATCCTGATGCATCAGCATTAAAACTGAAAATTAACGTATCAGTCATCTACTGTAAAAACTATTTCCTAATATTGAGTCCAGGTCTGCAATTCCTTACTCTGCATTTGGTACTGCTTGCTGTCAAAGGCAGTTAATGAGAAGAGAGAGCTGATAAGGGGTGATGATGGGCTGTGAGAAATACAGTGGTTTCACAGAGGTCTAGCATATTTTATGGATTTCATATGATATGTTCTGCTCTTAACTACAAAGGCTCTTTTAAGTAAAAATGACCTTTAGTCTTAGCATTCACTGATACATGACAGCGCTGTGGCTCCGAAGAGCATCACACACTTCTGCTCCTGCTCTGCATGTTCGTGTTCATATTTTAATCAGCGCTGAACTGTGCTGAAATGCCAATTTCAGTTGACTGAGACCAGTTTATATATGAGATGTTAGTACAAAGGTACTAACTTTACATTACTTTAATTAATGTGGTATTTGCATACCTAGTCTTCCTAAAACAATCCTTTGTTGTATCTTGCTTTTAGGTTTTAAAGAGAAGTGTGATATTGCACCACTTTAACCTTATTTGATGAAGATTACTTGTATAGTTGTAGTAGTATACTGTCCTCCTTATGAGCAAGAAGGTCTTTCTTTAAAAAGTTGAATTAAACTATAAAATAGAGGGGTTTAAATATATTTATTAAATAACTGTGTTCAAATAGGATGAGATTTTGGATGGGACACCTGCCATTTTCAGAGACTAAAAACACTAAATGACGGAATTAGCCACAACCTCAGTTATGTCTCTATTTAATTTCAATTATGTTCTGGGCCATAATTAGAACATCTCGGCGTTCTTGTAAGAAAATATTACCTTTTCTGTATCTTTCCTCTTGTTTATCTGTAAATATTGTTACATATGTTCAGCTGTTATTTGAATCACATCCTGTTGTTTTGATGTTTTGACCCTAAGGATGGACTGTAGTGAGTGTCAAGAGAGAGATTTCTGACTGGGCACTGTGTATCTAACATGAGCTCAGCTGCTGTTTCCATCACACAAAGGATGCATCTCCTCCGTTTCAGCAGCAAGGTAGGCAAAATGCATAACTTGTGGTGGCTCCGCTGCTGCAATGCGGTCTTTGATATATTTCTGCTTCCCTCCTTCAGGCAAAGTGGGAGTTGGGCTCAAAAGTGTGATCTAGTGGTGGTCTGCAGCCTGAATACAGATAGTGCCCTGATACGATTACAGTTAATGGAAATAATACATAGTGCTTAGGCTCTGTTTTTCTTTTTTAAGAACAAGCTACCCTGCTTACAAAGTGAGTTTACGTAAGATTCAGTGAGGAGTTCCGGTTCAGGAATGCTGAATTAGTCCTCATAGCTAGCTTGTACAAACCAGTGTGACATTTCCAGAGAGGGCTGGAAGTTTCAAAAGTTCCCTTTGATATAGAGTTAAAATCACTCTACTGGGACTGTGCGCGCAAGTTAATCAGTTTCATTTTTACTGGATGCACAATAGGTCTTTCTTTAAACAGTTTGTTACAGTTGCTATAGTCCTGCACTATTGTAATCATTATTAATACCAAACAATTTCATGTTCTCTTAGATCCTTTCCTTTTGCTATGGATGATCTATGCCAGCAGCAGTGATGCTTTTACTGTATTGTGAATACAAAGTTTACTCTAAGAATATAAAAATTATTCATAATACCGCTTCCAGCTTGAATCTTCCAGCCCAGAGAAATGAGAACACTGATGGACATGAATAATCAATCAATGGTATATATCTTTATCAGCTCACTATTTTTTCAGCAATCTTGTAATGGAACTGAGAAAAAATTCTGTGTGCATGTTTGTATTTAGGCATTAATGGATGACAGTTTTAATGGTTATTTAATATTTCTATTTAAGGCACCAGATATTTAATCATCTGATTGCCCAAACCCTTCCTCAGCATTCCATCAAGTTTGTGAATAACCTGTAATGACAGATGGCAAAGGGCTGAGGGATACAGGCAGATAGCTACGTAATGGTAGGAAAATGGCAATACTGAATTCTCAAAATCTTTGGCTAACAACTTATTAATTTTTCCTTTTGTCCTAATCATGTTTTTTATAAGTTTGTTCTTTCAGAACCTCTTGGAGTTTTATGGGATGAAAGCTGTCTACTTTCAGGCTGGTTAGTCAAATTTGCTGCTTTTAGCACTTTTCAGTAGCAGGAGATAATGGCAGCCGTTGTAAATGGTGGACCAACAGCGTTTTGCTAACACATTGGCAAAATACTTTTATGTGAAGAATTTCAGGGTATTACATAGAACACATTCATTTCCTAAAAAAATTCATGTATTTATAAAAATAACAAGAGCTGGACCAGACACCTGACTGCACATTTGTTACCAGCGTGTGCTTTTTCCCTTCTGGCTTTTTCAAAGGTTAGAACATATAATATTTCAGTGAGTCTAGCATCAGTAGCTTGACTAGCAGATCACTGTAAAAGTCATGCTTTTAAAGAAGATAAAATTCATCTTTCTTCTTTATTAATACCATTTGAAGGATTTTCTTTGACTTCCCTTATTAGGTTCTAGGCTAGCCCTGCAGAACACTAGAAATTCAGCCTCAGTCAAGGCTACAGAGCTGACGCGTGTTAGCATTTGTTGTTACATCTTAAATGAAACTCAGAAGACAAAATAAATCCTGCAGAAGGCAAGGTCATGAGCAGCCTTGTCAGTTTACTTTAAAAGAATTGAGAATTTCTGCCTTTCAGGGGAAAAGCTCAGCTCTCATAAGGTGGTAAATTTTAATATATAACACTAAGTGATGTTCATTTGAAAGTCATAGGATCCAGTTTACATGTTTTTTTTTTTCTTTTTTTTTTGTTTTAAATAAGAGTTGCCATATTAAATGATGATTGTTGCTGACCTCTGTACAATGTTTAGGCTGTGTTCCAGCTCCCAGCAGGAAATGGTCTGCTGGCTGAGCTGGCTGTGAGGTTGGCAATTAAGGCCAATTTGGAGGCTGTTGGTATCTGCAAAGTAAAAAGGAAACCATAAATGAATTTCACACTGACATGGTGAAATTTGACTAAAGCATTAATAAAGGAATAAAGTATCTTCTCAATCTTCTGAGTCCATACATGTTTATCCGTGTTGATTTTGGGATTCCCAACACAGCGGGACCTTCATGTGTTACAAAAAGTCCTTCACATGACTACAGTACCGTGAAAATTTATGGGATTTGGAGGGATCGAGGTGCTTTACTGCTTAGTGTGTTTTAGTCATTTTTTATTATATCCAGTGAATTCATTATTTAAAAATGTAAATATTTTTATTGAAATATATTTGAACTTACAAAAGCAAAACATGGTTCCTCCTAGCGTTCCTCAGCCATTCCTGAATGCCCTTGGATTAGTTTTGCTATGGTGTAGGGTCAAAATTTTTGTAGAAACATTGCTTCATATCCCCTAATGAAGTACAGTGCTTACTTTAGCAAACTGTAAATTTTTCAGCATGTGTTATTTTAATTTTGTTTGCCTTATTTGGTTAGGAGCATGTTATCCTTCAATCAGTCTTACAGTGATGTTGTTTATCTGAGCACAAAATTCCCACACAAGGAGAAGTTGCCCTACAGAAATCTGCAAAACAATGCATCAATACAGTCGTATGTAAGAAAAAAAGTAAAACACCAGAAGTTAATTTCAAGGCCTTATAGAATGTTTCTGGTTACAAGTATTAACCAGATTCATGCAATTATTTAAGCTGCCAAACATAATTGGAACTTCTTCTCAAATTAGTTGCATTCAGATTCATAGTAGCACCTAGAAAATAATTTTTTATTATTGGATTAAGAATGAACATTTTTCAGCTGAACCTGTCCTAGAAGAGTAGGATAACATCAAAAATCTCGGGCGTCTTCCTTTCTAAATCTTTCATAAACCCCAAACATTTATAAACAGAAAAATCTGCAGGTACAAATTAAGCCATGCATTTTAATGTCTGAAAAATACTACTTTTTTTTTTAGCATTCCAGTTTTCCATGTTCTTATAACTGCTTAACGTTAAATACAAGTAGCTTCAATGGGAGCTTTGCATGTAGATGTCCTGTGCATAAGTGGAAAACCAGATGAGCCTCGTGCAAGTACTTATTTATTTTTTTATCTCTCTTGACATTCCATTTCCTTTGTATGACACGTTACTGACTCATCAAGCCAGACTTATTCATATTAACATGTTTGAAAAAAATAATATTTTATTTGGATATAAGCATTTCAGATTAGCAACTAAAAATTATTGTTACTTCATCTCTCAGTTTCAGGGGCTTATTGCTGTGATGACCACCCTCCAGTCAGAGGCCGGCACATCACGAACCAAGGCCGGTGCTACAAAGGCCAGGCAACACAGCTTGGAAGGGGAGGGCCATTAGCCTAGCCCTCGGTGCCCTGCAACGGTCCCCCCACAATGGTCTCTACCAACGGTCCCCAGCAACGGCTCTCCAAGGGCCGCCGCTCTGGGCCAGGGGCCCTGCCCCATACTGCCCACTGTCTCTGGTTGGAGACAACAGCCAGGTCAGCAGCCACGGGGATGGTGAGTGGAGCTGAGGGGCTCTGGCTGCATTTTCAGCACAGAAAGAAAGCTTGAAAGCTTGATTCCCTAAACACAGATATATTAAAGCTGCTGTCTGTAGTGAAAATGTATGTCTTTAGCTGTGGCTTAGCTGAGGTTAACTTTCCACCTTTCTTGCATTTAGAGGGGGCTCCAATACAATGGGGGGGTGGAAACAAGTTGGCTGTGCCTGTTAAAGCTGCTGAACTCTTCAGGATAGTAAGAAAGCAAAACCAGCACTGGAGAGTCTTAAGGTTGTGTGATACTACTACATACAATAAAATAAATTACCAGCTGAGGGCTACTAACCCTGTGTAGCTGCTGGTTCAGGTAGTGTCCAAGGGCTGGTTGTTGGCAGCATTGCTGTATGTGTGTCCTCACGCTTGTGGACTGTCTTTGAGTTTGTGTCGCTGGTCCTTGTTAGAAAAAGCCAAGCAGCTGAGAAGGGTTTGTGTTTTGTCTCTTGAAAATATATCATAAATCAGCTGTAAGAAGCCATTAAATAGTTTCTTACGGATGCTGAGGGAGAAGATAACTCTGATATGTCTTAGATGTCCTGTCCCTCTTCATTACAGAACCAAACGTGCAGGTTTTCACTTCTGCTTAAGTTCTGACATGCGTGTACAAAGGTATCTATGATACAGGTAGAGACTTGAACAAATCGTGCTTTTCAAGTAGACACATGTTCTGTTAGTTTCTCAATATTTTTTGCTGGCGATCGAAAAGATCAAGTATTTCAGTAAACCACCATCTGGATTTCACATCCTTATATTAGTTGATCAGTCAAGTCCTTAATAAATTATTATTTGTTATACTTTAACCAATGAACTTTGATCCTTGTGACAAAAGAAAAGGCACGTTTTAATGTTGTGTCTGTTCAAGAAACACAAATGGTGACATCGGTTTTCTTCATTTTTTCTTCCTTTTGAGCTCTTCCATACTGCTGTTCTCTAAAAGTTAATGCACATCAGTCACTTTTTTGGTGGGAAATGAGAGTGTTTAATTCTGGGAGATACAGGCTATAAGCTAATAGCAGATGAAATGGAGATAATGAAGTTACTGCATGTCCTGTCAGACTACTTTCTCCTATTTTATATCTGTTTGTTGTCCATCACAAAGGCCAAATCAGTGGAAGGAGGAGACTGCATTTCCTTGCCTTTTTGAGCAGATGTCAGCAGAGAGCAGCATTTACAAGTGGTGAATCCACAGCAGGCTGCTTTTATGCAGTTTGGCAGATGCTGATCTGCAGTAGTCTATTTGAATCTAAATTTGATTTTATAGATATATTTGCAGTTCATAATTAACCGTTGCAAATTAGCTGCTGGAGATCCAGATAACACTCAGTGTTTCTAGTACTTAACAGTTCTAATACATTACATGTGATCGTGTCTGGGCTTTGATGATGCTGTGATTCTGAAGCACGTGAGGGAATGGAGAAGGGGGACCTAACTGGGAAGCTAAGCTTCTGTGATATCTGAGTGAGACTTGCAAGTCAGGAATGAAGACCTCTGCTCTGTCCTGGTTTTTAATGCTTTTTTACTTTGTATTAATATTTTCCTGGTAAGAAAGTACAATAGTCTTTTTGAACTAGATTTTTTAGATTACTATTTTTGACTGGATGTAGCATTTTTAAAAATCCTCCAAATATCTTCTCAGAATCTTTTAAACTTTCCATATATACTGTATATAGTATATGACTCCTAAAAAATTCAGAAATTCCTTTGTTTTTTTTGTAGAGGCCCTTGTAAAAATGTACATTCTTCTTTTATCTAAATTATGATTAATGCGGTGAACATGATTGCCTTTATAGTTCTACATTATTCATTTTTCAAAGCAAATAAATGCTTAATTTGCCACTTAGTGTGCAATTAACTGGTTTTAATTTGTCAACTGGGTGAACTTTCAGTTCTAACACTGCAGAAGCAGATATCCCACACCACCTGATTTCTAATAAGTCATCCAGAGCTTCTCAAGTGTGAAGTTCACCCTGAGGGTAGAGTGGGGAGGCAGTCATTGCTGCAAATTGAATTCAATAGTTATTTTATTTACTGATGAAGAATACCTACCCCAGATGGATAAGCAAAACAAAACGCTGAAAGAAGAATTAGTATCTCGTCTCCGGTTTGAACCAGAGAGGACAGAGGTACTGCTTATGGTAAAAAGCGGGGATATTGTGTGTGAACCAGCTGACAGCAGTGAAAACAACAACAGCAAACGGGTGAGAATGTGCATGTTTTTAAGCTAGACTATGTGTTAATATTCTAATTGCAGTTAACATTCTCCTAGCTATAGTCCCATTGTAATTAAAGTCTGACTCAGAGTTAACTATTACAATTATATAGACTTAAACTAGAGTTAAATAAAAAAGTATGTATGTTGCTAAACTCTTTCTAAATCTGGGTGCCCCAAAGCCCAAAATTAGATCTTTAAAAAAATTCTGGTCAGTTGGTGCTAATCCTGGACTCAGGATTAGCTTGTGCACTCATAAATTAAAGCCAGGGCTGTTGGATGTGTACTTCTGGACCGAACTCTGGGCCTGGACAGCTGGGACCTGGAAGTACAGCCTTGCCGAGATGTTAGAGGTGTCTTAACGGGTCCAAAACCAAAATAGGAACAGACTTGTAGTAGAATATAAGGGCTTGGTTTGCAATTTGCACAACTGGTTTTGTTTGCCAATGTGGCTTTGGGAATATTGGGATGTTTTGTTAGACTGAAAAAAGTGATGTTAACCTAATGTGTAGGCAGGCATCCTTTGTATGGACAACCTTGATATACACAGGATAATCCTAGATTCACAGTATTTTCACATACAGCTTTTTTTTTTTTCTTTTAAATCTGGCTTAGAAGAATGCATGTTGATTACGTATTTAATGCTTGTGCAGTTGTGGGAGTGAAAGTCTTCCTCCTAGAAACCTTGTAAGGAAAACTTTATATTCAGGTATTTTCCTGGTGGAAGTATTTGATACTGAGCAACAATTAAAATATGGAAATTTGGAAGAAAAGTGGTTTTGCTTAAAACCCCACTACAGTCGTGCCATTGTTGGTGGAATCTCCTTCATTTGTTCCTAACCCACTACCCTCTGTCTCTCCAAAGCAGAATACAATGGAGAGCCTCCCGCTACTTAATTGCTCTTACCGAATATGCTACAGTATGAGTTACATGCTGTATCATGTCAAATATCTTCTCATAGCAGTCCACTGTAGCTCTCAAATATGAAACAGAGGCATTAAATTGTTTTCCATTATCTTTGTTTTTTCTTATCTGGTATAAACTGTTAATTCTCATCATTCATATAAGGTACCAAAATTCTCTTTTATGATGCTAATTTGAATAACTAAAATCAGACCTCTACATTTTATATATGTGAATCCCTTACTCTCCCTATAAATCCCTGTAAAGTGATCTAATTTACATGGTTAACGGATGTATTTTCATTTAGGTAGTGTTTGGTTGAAGTGTCCTGAAAAACAATGATTTGTTGTTCTAAATTTAGAATTTCAGTTTCTGAAAGTTTGTAACTCTTCTAGACTTAGGTTGATAGAAACACAAGAAAGTGATTTTATACTCCACGTGAAAATACTAGACATCCATTTTAGTGCTCTGAGGACTGTTATTTTAAGTCGTTTTTCAAGATTCTGTTTATAAGTAAATTTTAATGCATGTAAGATGCTGTATATCTTAACTCAGAAAAATTCTGTAATGGAGGCTGACTTAATCTATCAGTTGGTTTGAAAATGTTTTCCGTTGCTGTTAAATAAATACCTTCTTTGATTTTCTTTAGATTATAATATATGACCACTCAATAGTTATTGAAATTAATGTGTGCCCTTTGTTCCTAGTCATCCTCAGTAGAGAAGAAATACCCTGTTCTTCGCACATCAGTTTACAGAGGCAGCACAGAAAGGAAACACAAAGCAGCAACGAAAGAGGAAGGCGTGTGTTTTGGAAATGTGTACGTATAATTATATTTCTTTACGATACCTTTTTGTTCTCTGCTACTTAAAATTTGAAACAGCAATGGATGTCTTCTGAATTATTTGACTGCTTCCCTGTGAATTCAGTGAAGCCTGGATTGACACTCCAGCATAAACTTTATAGTTCTTGCCCATTGCAATAGAATCTGATCTCATTTATGTCACTGATAATCTGGAGAAGTGCTAATAAAGTCAGTGCAAACGGAATACAGTCTAGACAGTGGGGAGTTATATACTATATTGACCTGTGCAAACATATTCTTATGTACTGTGTTGCTTTTATCTGTATAAAAGAAGGCAGGTATTAGAAGTTTTCAAATTTAATGGTGGAATACGATGACTGAGTTGATTCAATATTTTAATGCTTATTTTCTTGAAGCTAAACTAAAGAAGTCTTCATATAGCTCTGAAATGTTGTATCAAAAACCTTAGAAGCAGCATGACAAGCTGAAGGGATGATGTATACTTGCCAAGAATTGAAGGTTCAGAAAAATTGCTGCAGCGGGATCAGTGAAGCCTGGGATTTTGTCTCTAAAGTTAGCACGAATAGAGGCTATTTAGTGAGACCACGCAAGCCTGCCGAACTGCCTCCTGCAGTCCATTTCCCTTGTACTCCCCTGGCTTCCATAACTGTGTGATTATGAGTGCCTGGGGCTGCAGCTCTGCCATATATCTATTTATGAAAATGTTGACCATGAATTTGCCTTCTCCCTTTTTGAACCTACTCATACTGTCATCCTCCACAGATACCTGTGGCAGTAAGCTCTAGAAGTTTGCACAGTTCATCTTTTGCATTCCTTTCACTTTTGGACAGAAGGCAACAAAGGAAAAGATTTTTCTGAGTCTGAAAAGATAAGAATGGTTTCTTAAAGGCAAACCTCATTCCTGAATTTTCTGGATTGGATTAAAACCACACTTGGGGTATTTTATCCTAAATTCCTTTCTTAAAAAAATGAAGTTTGTCTGTCAGTTTCTTCTCAGTGGATTTTGAACTAATTGATCTCTTGTATCTAAACTTACATGGGAGATGTAGACATCTGGAAGATGTGAACTTCTCGGTTTGTGAAAAATTAGTTTTGTGTAATGGAACCTCAATTTTCATCAATCCTGAGTCAGGCAGAATGGTCTCCATCCCAGATACCTGACCAGTCAGGATCTACATTCTGGCTTGTGTCACCAGCCACAATCCATGCTGCTAGTTGCCTAGTTTAATTAGTTGGTGATATGAGAGAAAACTGAGAGGAGGAATCCAAGCATGGAAATTGAAGATTGAAGTATTTCTGGGAAGTGATCAGGGGGTATTAAAGCACAGATTAGGCAACTGCCAGTCTTCATTAGTTTCCACGCTCACAGTACGAATTGTTTTGTATTTGTGTATTTTGCCCAGATAAAATTGTTGGCTTTGTACATTTGTCTTCAGAAAAGCACATAAATGCTGCTACTAGTGTCTCAGGGGCTGCTAACACAGATTTCTGTCTCATCTTTCATGTACTGGATTTGACTTTGCCAGCACTTTTATCATTCTTCACTCAACAATCTTATTCGAGGTTGCCATTTGCTACCAGAGGTTTCACTTTTTTGCTCTCACACTTCTCTTTTCAGAAGACAAAACTCCTCTTAGCACAGCAATGCCTGCCCTGGCTGTACCATCCAGTTCAGTGCAGTCTAGTTCTCCACTCCTTCTTCAGATTTTTCTGACAAGTTTCTTTAAGAAATCTTGCCTGCTCTAACTGTGAGACTGTGAAGAAAAGATTCTATAGCAGTTACCTCCTAGCCCTATAAATAAAGGATGTCTCTATATTTTTGAATCAAAGAAGGTGAAGTCTCCTTTCATTCACTCAAGTACGGGATATTTACTAACCGCCATAACACTTCTTTGCAGCCAGGGAACTTGTTTGCACCTCCTATCTTTTGGAATAAAGTTTCATATTTGATTGCATGTTATCATGTGGCAAACATGATTCAGAGTGAATTCAGGGCCATTACTGAGGAAGATTCTTCTGGGTAAGATGAGAGCAGACCAGCACAGGGCAGCCCCATGTCCTAGCTAGAGAAGAGATTAATTTACAAAAAGAAAAAGAGTGTTTCTTCCTAACAGTTAGCAGAGGACAGCTGCGTAATCTTGACCCAGGGAACGATAAACATGCAAAAAATAAAACTTCTGAAGTCTTCAGAGCTCTCTAGCTAAACCTTGAATTACATTTTCATGCACATTGACCTTATTTAAGAGATTTTCAGATTGGTTTACAAATCTAAGAATGAACTTGAAAAAAAATCCCAATATAATGCAAATCCTGTATTACAGGATTCTTTTTTTATGCTTTCTCAAGGAAAGAATTTAATTTACAAAATGCAACTTATTATCTTCTTTATGCTTTCATAGTAGATACTAGGCTGTTGGAATTACTAAGAATGAGAACAAATTAAATAATTGATTTTTTTGAAGTATTATTTTCTTAGTTGTGTTTCCCACAGCTTAAAGTTAGTTGAATCTTGAACCTCTCTTACCTTTGAGGCAAATCAAAATAATGAACAGGTTTTATGTGATATTGCTTCAGTCAGACCACTTGAGATAGGGCTGTAATTCTCTTTTTATTTATTTCCCCACCCTCACTGTGTATTTTATTAATCATTAATAAAGCTCTGATTTTGTGCCATAGGACAGCTGTATCTTAATAAAAAATGCAAACCATTATGCAACTTGTATTTTAGTTGATTGTTCTATTTTGGCTGTGTGACGGTATCTTCAGTTTTTTTCATAAAATAGTATGTTCAATTTTAGACTCTCATGAATACATCAGGAGGGCAGAGAAGAATCTGTTTGTTAGCCTACTAGCATGTCAGAGCATGAGACAATGAAGTTAAAAACGAGCGTAACAAAACCGGTGTCCTTAATGTCAAAGAATGAGAATTTGAAAAAGATACTTCTCACAGCTTCTGCTTGCAAAGGAGTTGAGCATGGTTTTGGCACACCACCTTTGTCTCCTGTGTATGGTAAACTACCTAAAATGACAGAAAGTGGAGCAATAAAGGATATGACTTTCTTTCTTCATCATTGTAATAATTATTTTCCAAATAGTTGTAAACATACAGTGTCCTCCAGTGCATTTCTAACAAAGAGTCCTGTAAGTCACACGCATTCCAGTTTTTACTTCAAGTGTGGTCGGAGAGTTTGTTTTCTGGTTTTCTGCCGAAAATAGCAGTCTTACTGGGCTTCTAATATTTTGTGTGATATAGTATTGCAGTGGGCAGCTGTAGCATGAACATTGTCCTGCTCTCTGAAGCCTTTAGAGGGAAATGTTTGATGCGAACAACAATTTCTTTGTGGGTGGTGAATACATAAAAAGACTCCTGTAAAACTTCTCATCTTTAAAAAAAAAATTAAAAAATGGAATAGTAGAGGTGTAACACTGACAGTAATTCAGTATACCAACTGCAAAGTGTGTGAGAGTATGTATTTTTTGTGGTTTTAAGAAGTTACAGGTATCCATACTTCTTTTCTGTGCAGATTTAGCTATTCAAAGTTTTTTTAAGTGAGAAAGCTGCGTAATGGGTCTTGAATATGGTGTTTTTTTCACATTGTGGGAAGTAAAAGTTGGAGAAATATAAACTTGTAGGAAGGTTAACTTAAATTAGAAAAATATTCTGCATAGTGATCTGCTTTAAATGACTAATATTTTCTTTTTTAATATGAAAGTTGCAGATGATATTAGAAGAACTGAAATGCAAACAGCTGTTCTAGAACCAAGTTGCCATAAAAAGATTTGTGAGCAACCAAAAGTTGAAAGAGCTTCTGAAAAGCTTGGGAGATCAAGAGTTCATTCTTATGATAGAACAGGTACATCAGTTGTAGCCTCGGGGGCGGGACGTACTGTTTATCAGGGAATGTAGAGATAAGATGAGGGATAATGGTTTTAGGCTGAAAGAGGGCAGATTTATATGAGATGTTGGAAAGAAATTCTTTCTTGTGAGGGTGGTGAGGCACTGGAGCAGGTTGCCCAGAGAAGCTGTGGATGCCCCATCCCTGGAGGGGTTCAAGGCCAGGCTGGATGAGGCTTTGAGCAACCTGGGCTGGTGGGAGGTGTCCCTGCCCATGGCAGGGGGGTTGGAACTTGATGATCTTTAAGGTGCCTTCCAACCCAAACCATTCTGTGATTCTATGATTTTAACCCTTATTTCAGAGGCTAACAACTTTACTATCCATATTCACCTTCTGATTTTTTTTTATACCTGATCTCAGAGCAAAATTTACTTTCAGACAGCATTTGAATTCTTATTCAAGTGTTGTTTATATTTTATAGTTTTTTATAGTTAGCTACAGTAAGTTTCCTTTTAATTAGAAGATTTGTAAAGTGTGGTCATGTTTTCCTACTTATCTTCCCAGATTAATGTCAGGAAAAATAGATCTTGATCATTATTTCTCCATTAAAAATGTCACTAAATCTGAAAACTGTGAGGGAGTGCTACCATAACTAGATGCTAATATTTTTCTCTTTTTTTACAAGCTTTTTTTCTATACACATTTTAATGGGGAATTAAAAACTATGGGAAAAATATTTTTAATGCTTTCCAGGACTTCTCCAACTGTTTTCCATAATGTTATAGAATCTTTTGTTCAACTAGAGTGTTCCTGGCCTATATAGTACTAGATAGGTCAGATTTCTAACAGAGTAGTACGTTTCCGTGTAAGAAGGAATTTATTTTAAATATTAGAAAGAAAAGTATTATTATATTCTTTTGGTTTCAACATTTGTTTTGTTTAGCTGAGATTTGGCGCTGCCTTCAGAAGCCTTTTCTCATTCTTTCAGTCTTTATCGTATTTGAGAATGTCTTTGGTGTGTAAATTACGTTTTTTTCTACTGAGTATTTTGAATTTTGCTGTGTAAATTGCACCAAAGATCAGTGTAAAATTACTGGAAATTGAAATTACTTCGAAGTCAATCAAACCACTGTTCTTCGATGGCAGGAAAATACATTTAGAATGTCTGATGGCTTTTTTTTTTTTTAAGACTTTCTGAGATGTTTTCAGTGTCTTCCAACTCATTATGAATAACATTAGGCCAATCCTCCACACTTGTTAAAGCTTATGCAGTGAACCTGAAGAATGAATGGCTGGCTGGCTTGTGTAATGAATCTAAAGATTTTATGCTTCAGGGAAAAAAAATAAAACTTTTTTTTTCTTTTCTTGAAAAACCAATTGATCGGTACCAGAACCAATGGATGATGATGTTATACTGCATATTTTGAGGCTTCGAGGCAAACTAGGCTGGAAAACAGAGTTACCATCATGTGAACGGTTAGCTAGAGAGGCTGATGTGGCCAGACTTCAGAAGTTCGCACTTACGGTGAATTTTACTTTCCCTTTTCCACATCCTGTGCAATTACATGTTTTGTAAATGATGTTGGTTATAAATCTAAAATATGTATTTACTGAAAAAGGATGTATCTGTTCTTCAAATCAACAAAATGTTTAAAGAGAACAAACTATTATAATTCTAATTAGCAGGATTGATTTCTATTTCTTAAAAATAGGAAGTGGAAGCCAAATTACACTTTGCACTAGTCAGAGCCATAGCAGAGTTCTGGGAAGAGATGGTACCTAAAATTATTCTGGGAGAATAGTGGTATGGAAAATTACTTATTCCATCTCTACTCGCTGGATAAGAAACTGGCTAGACGGCCGCACTCAAAGAGTTGTGGTCAATGGCTCAATGTCCAAGTGGAGACCAGTGACAAGTGGTGTTCCACAGGGGTCAGTACTGGGACCAGTGCTGTTTAACATCTTTGTTGGAGACATGGACAGTGGGATGGAGTGCACCCTCAGCAAGTTTGCTGATGACACCAAGCTGTGTGGTGTGGGGGACACGCTGGAGGGAAGGGATGCCATCCAGAGGGACCGTGACAGGCTGGAGAGGTGGGCCCATGCAAACCTCATGAAATTTAACAAGGCCAAGTGCAAGGTCCTGCACGTGGGTCGAGGCAATCCCAAGCACAAATACAGGCTGGGTGGAGAATGGATAGAGAGCAGCTCTGAGGAGAAGGACTTGGGGGTATTGGTAGATGAGAAGCTCAACATGA
>WKFP01015553.1:232519-281227 GCA_011057875.1 Pterocles orientalis | reverse complement strand
CATAAGCCATCTGCCCATTGCCGCTTTAACGTGCTCTTGCCAGTCAGACTCTAGTCCATAATTTTTAAAGGAACTGTGCTAATTTGCAATTAGTAATTTTTTATATCCTTTCACACAGATGTGAACGTTCTCTTTGGAGGAAGAAAATCTATTTGCTTACCCTGTTGTTCATTTGGTTATAAGGGGTTTGCCTGCCTGAAAGACCTGGCAGAGGTTCAAGGAAAGGTTTTTTCATGTTTGCTGCCAGCAGGTGTTACCGTCACCACCCTCATGGGAAAGAATTGATACTCCATAATTTTACTTGCTAACAGGGAATAAGTACATTGAGATTTCTCCTTCTTAAATACTTTGTGTGAGATAAAGCACTTCTTTTAAACAAGAAAGGTATTCAGTGGACCTAAATAAATGGATTTTAAAATGTGCTGAGGGGCTTTCCTAACTATGGACAGACTAGAACATCTGCCAGAAGAGTTTCCAGTATTGTGTATGTGCCTTAATGACATATTTTGAATGACAGAAGCATCTTAGTATTATTTAATATAATAAAAAACAAGTAGTAACTGTAGGCTTATTCAAAATTAAACAAAAACTAGATTGGTAGACAAAAAAAAAAATGTGGTGAATTTTGCCACCACTGAGGTCTTAAGTAGTCAAGATTTTTGTCTTTGATAATGAAGATTTGGTAATGCTTGTCAAATTCTTTTTGAAAATAACTTGTATTTTTTTTCTTAATTTTTTCCTTAGTTTTCTGCAGGCAATAAATCAGAAGTGGATATAACACCAGTGCCACAATGGCTGCATAAAAGACAGCTGTTTTTTAAGTTACTCAATTTAAAATTCTTTTACAATTTCAGGTAAGGAAATGAAAAAAATTGAAATTAACCAGTTACAGTAATAATTTTCAATATCTTTGTAAGATAAAATGCCAACTTAATACTGTGTTAATTCCTGCATAGGCATTCAAGAATTTAAAGAATTACAGTATCTAAAGACTACTCAAAATCTTTTTGGTTCTTATTTCTAAATCATTAAAGGAACTGAAAATCTACTTTTCTCTTTTGTTATTTTTTGTTTCTTCATGTTTATTTAACCTTAGAAAAAATAATAATATCTCTAGTAATATCATCCTTTGCACTAAGTTTTAGGAGGCAAGTTAATTCTTCCATTTGTTCTCTTTCAGGTTATATATAGGCTGTATGAAATAGCTAGTACTGTTCACCTTATATAGAATGCATTCAAGAAAGTTATGTAGTGTAAAACAGAAAATATTTAGTGGTGAAATTGTCACATTCTTCCAGCTGGCTGCTTTGGAAACATCAGTAGAAATGTGATAGCTGAATTTTAACCTCTTGCTTAGACAAATTTGAAACATCCATCTCCTACACATTTGTTTCAGTATTTTATTTTTATTACTTTTTAGTGCACGATGCTTGGTTCTGGTTTATTTTTGGCTTTCATCTATGGAATATTGCTGGAAGTTATTCAGTTTTGGTACCTGATGCGTATCTCATGTTGGATTTTTGTGTGCACCGTTCATCACGATGATGGCACCACAAATTTCACGTTTTTGAAATTGCATTCTATGTTTGCCAGTGCCACATTCAACATATGAATATTAACCAAAGTAATTATGATTTTATTTCATTACCTTGCTCCACAAATTTCTGGTAACATTTGTTGTTACTGAATATGTGTGTATATGTGTCAATTAGAGAATTAAAGATTGCAGTGGTGGGAATGTTTAGAAGACAGATAAATAATTTTTAAACTTTTAAACAGAATTTTACTAGACTGACACTCTTTAACTACACACTTTATGCTAATGTTTAGGTGCCTTATCCTGTAGCTTGGCTGGGTTTTTTGCTTTTTTGTTGCTTTTCCTTAGTTAGATGACACTTCTCATAGCAACAGCGATGTTTGCCTGGCTTTGGGGTTTGTGTTTTATTGCTGGCCAGTAATTGACCGTCAGTGAGTTACGGGTTCTGGGACCCTTCGCTTTCAACCTGTGGCCATATTTTCAAAGCTTTTGCTGTTATCCCATGCTTAACCCACATTCCAACAAGAAACATCTGGTACCGAGGTCCAGTTTGCACAGGAAGTTCTCAGAACAAGGTTGGTAACAAGCCTAACCTGCTAGGACTGAGGCTTGGTGCAGGTAACATACAGCACCGTTAGCTTAAAGCTTCTGGTTTATTATTGGCAGAGGCAATATTATTTTTACTGGGCACAAAAATGCTTAGGATACATTAAGTATGCTTATGTTTGGGTTCAAAATAAGCTAACATTAATGTTTGCCTAATGTACATTGGTTTTTGTGGGGGAAACAGGCCTTTGCTTTAGCTATACATTTCATACATCTGTCAGGCTGGACGAAGAGGTGTGGAAGCAATGTTTGGGAGTAGATTTAGAAAGTGGGAATTGGCTAAATAGATCTGCATCTCTCTCCCAACAGCGTAAGTGCTGTTAAGGAGGTGTTGCGACAGCAGGCGTGGCAGTCTGTAACATTTACATGCACAAATAATTATTTCTGCTGCTTCTAGAGTGAAGAAATACTTCCTAGCCTGGAAAATCCATGTTAGAAGAAGCAAGGAGAACAAGACTGAGTCAATATAAATGTAGGTTTTTCATGGGAAAAGAATTAAAGAATACTTCATCTCCTGCTGTATACTTAACCAATTTGTATCTGGAATTTCAATCTAGAGAAACCTGAGCTTTAATTTGATGTTTGTCTAGTGCCAAGCACAGTGGCATTCTGCTTTATGACTAGGAATTTTTGCTATAAATGGAATGAAAATAACAATTAATACAGTGTTACATTGTTAAACTGAGTGGCTGCACCAAATCCAGGCTGAATACGGGCTGAAGGAGAAGATGGAATTCAGTCTGTATGTTGAGGTGAGTAAAGAAAATCCCATCATACTCCATCTGTTCTCCTCAAGGGCATCTGTTATTGGCATGTAAATAATACTTGTATTATGTACGTTTGATTATGAAAAAGACATTAGTAACTCTTCACAGGAGTTTGGTGGTTTTTTTTTTCCCTTCTATGGAAATGTATCCTATAATTAAGATTATTTTTGCAAGGTTTTTTTCTTTTCTTTTTTTTTTTTTTCCATAGGTTTTACAGATTTGTTTAGGTTTTTTTCCCCTTGTGCTAGGAAGAGACTTCTTTCTGGTTTTATATCAAAATGATTAGCTTTGTGCTGAGACCATATGGATTCAATCTTTCACTTGTACCTAGGGGTAAAGAACTGGGAAAGGTTGATAGCCTTTTTCTTCCATTTGAGCAGTCAAGTGGAAAGGGCATAAAGTGTCAGTTAGTCCTTTATCTGTCCAGTTTTAAAGTTACTGAAATAGGAAAGGCATTTGAGTAAACAGAGCTTTGAACTGCATAAAATCTGAAAACTGTCATTTGTGGAATGTATAATTAAAAATAATATATGATGAGTAAGCTTCTGAAAAAAATAATGTTTTATCTTTGCTTGGTATTAGTCAGAGGCATGTCCATTAATTCATACATTAATCCTTAACAGACACATAGTGCCTTCCCTAAAAGATTTTTTTTGTAGGTGGCAAGTGCATAAAAACTTAAAATGACCTGACTATAGAATATTTTTAGTATGTTTTGTCAAAATCAGATTTGTCTTTTGAATTTTTCTCAAAAAAAGATTAAATAGTAGAACCTTAAACTGTCTATATTTAAGCCCCAGAAGTGTGTGCACTGCTGTATAAAATTAAGCAATGTCTGTCCTGAAAAGTTAAATTTATAATAAGCAAACGTTGAGGGAGATCCTGAGAGGGAAGTAATACTAAAATGTTGGTATCATAAACTGAGAATTTTTAGACAGGCTTTGAAATAGCTTAAAATGATTGCACAGAATAACAAGTTGAATAAATGTAAGAAAATAAAATTTTGTGCTCTTTACAGCAGTTTGCCTTTTTGATAACACTGCTTCTCACAGCTGCAGTAGTTTAGAGTGTGTTTAAGTAATTGCTTGAGATTGAGTTGCTTATTCTATCTCATCTTAAATATGAGTGTACATGCTTCAAGAACGTTGCAATTGCAAGTGGAGTGTGTTAAAGCAATCTTTACCCTATCAAAATCCTAACAATTCTTAGTAGACAATTGGTTGCAGTTAGACAGTTTGTACAGAATGTACAGAATAAAACTTAGATTTTTTTTTTTCTCTTGCAATGTTAAATCTGCACGTGGCAAGTCTTCTGTCTCTTCCTAGTTCAATGGCACAAGCAGAATCCTGAAGCAGACAGTTAATATTATTACCTTAGCGTAGTGAATAATGTTAACATTGCAAACATCAAAATCAACACTACAAAAGGAAGTATCTTCAGAAGATGTCAAGAACATTCCAGTTAAGTATACAAATGCTATGTAGTAAGTTGTAGGCGTGCCTACTGAAAAGCATCTGCATATGATCAAAGTCAAAAGCTTTAACTATCAGAAAGACTGTCTTCCATATTTTGACAGCCTTCCATTTGGTTAATATAACACATTTGTCTATGAATAATACAATTGAAGAAATCAATTCATATCTCTTTCAATTAAGTGGAGTTATAGCTGGTAAGACATAAACACTGCTGGAGATAAATGAGAACATGTAATGTGATTGTAGTCCATATTTAAAACTCAGTGATACTTTGAGATCAGCTGCTTCTTCTTGACAGTGATGTCACTAGACATTTATAATGTCTGCTCGGCATGCTGAATTGCATTCTGTATAAGTCATGGTTTTGTCTGGAAGAGATATGTACGATAGACTGAATGCATATGCATAAAGTAGATCTGTGTGTGTCTGCTTTGTCAAGAGTTTTTTATTAGGATCATCTATGGTGGGCACACCAATGATGCATCACTTCTCATTCTCCTTGTTAAGGAAGACCGCACTGTCCGGGTGTCCAGTGTTATCTCCGTAGTCCTATCTCTAGGGTTCCCGTAGCAATGTCTCAGGCATCAAAGTTTAAAAAAAAAAATTATTCAGCAGTACAGCAGTGAGGTCAGCTCAAGCTGGGTGCTTCCAAGAGAGGGACCTTAAGCCGTGCATCATCGCAGTCCTACTAATGTTCCTGTCTCAGCACCTATAGATCCAATCATATTTAAGCCACTAACAGAGGACTCCCTGTCACCCTCAAACCTTTCCTTATTGCAAAACAGGATGAAATCCAGAGACACATAAATCATAATTAATTAATAACTTGACACAGGCTATTACAGAAACCAGTGAGGAAGAATTGTTGCGATGAGCACCTGGGCAGTACTAATGCATGAAACTTTAAATTATGCTCAAGAAATGGGATAGAGTGAAATTCCGCATGGAACTAAAAATACCAGTCATGCTACCAGGCAAATCAGACAGTCTCCTCAAAACATCTCCCTGGAACAACAATCCCCTGAGCAACAGTGAAGAGAAATGTCTTACGGAAACAGGCACTGGTGCTGAGACAGCCTACTGGTGTTATTCTGAGCCCAATTCAAGCATTTAAAAAATGCAGCACTCCAAAAGCCCTAAATATCCCAACACCGTCTCCTAGAGAGGGATAACGCTTTCCTTTCCTACAATCAATCACAAAATGCAAGATCAAAAAAACTAGTGGAGCCTGGGTGGCAATTGGGCCCACCAGTACATCCAGTAGATGCCTATCAATGGTTAGATGAAAACGGTCCTACTGTTTTAATTCCCGTTGGTCCTCAGCAACAGTTAACAAAATTTCTAATTGACACTGGTGCACAAATTTCAGTAATTCCAGAAATGGCTCCCGGCACGCTAGGCATGCAACCTAGATGGCAAAAGGTTAAAATTACTGGAGCTGCAGGAACCAGCACTGTGTGCCAAACTGCAAAAGCTACTTTATGGCTCTCAGGCGAAAAGTGTATGTCATCCTTTCACTTTGCAGTGATCACTATGAAAATATCTTGGGCTTTGATGCATAAAGCAGGAATTGAAATCCCACCTGCAAAATGTCAGGAACCAGGCAAAGAAATGAAATTTCTGGGCACTCAGTGGACTGCAGAAGCACAGCACTCCCACCAGGCACTCTAAACAGAACAAACCGATCATAAATGCCCTGATCTAGAAAAGAGTTGCAACAATTAATGGAAACTTTCCCAGCTGGCCTTGACGAACCAAAGAGACCTCTACTGTTGGCTCAGCTGCCTTTAAAGAAAGAGAACAGAAATATTCTGACTGGGAAAAGGAACTTTTATGTTTAGTCCGAGTGTTTAAACAAGTTGAGCCACTAAGGGGTAACCCGTCTGGAAAGACCCCACCGAGACTTTGTGTTGTTTTCCTTTTCCAGGAACGATACCATAAATTATGCCAACACACCTCCCCTGGAGATGGGGTTAACCATCGAAGGATTGCTCATCCTTCTTACAGGAGTAATCACTGCCAGCGTAAACCCCATTCAGTTCACACACCAACAAGCCCAACTTGCAGGGTGGAGACCCTCACTTCTTTTCTTTATGCTGATCAATACAGTAGCTGGAATACATTCTGCACCGTCCGTATTTCTCAACTGTGGGTACAATCTACTGTGGCAACAATTGTTAAGAAAAGTGAAAACACCTTAACCACTGAGATGTGAAAAGATAATCTGAGATGATGCAAACAAATTTGAAAGGGAATTCCAATCCTAGTGATGGCAATTTTACCTATGACCCCACCACCAGTAAAGCCCCAGCTTTTAACAATATGCAATGCCTTGGTATACACCACATAGCCAACCCTTGCACCAGCATTAAATCACACTGGAACCAGACTCTAGCCCATACAGCATGGGCCCAGCAAAAGGCGGAAATGTGGCAAACAATTAATGTAAATGCATGCATTGTGTGAGAACAAGGTTTTACTTGTGAAAGCAATGCTTTTGAAACTCAAGATGTCTAGACACAGAACAAAATATTTGCCACTTTGAAATCTACCCAAATCAAACTCCTGTAACCACAGTCATGTATCTATTGGAAAAGGCTGTGTCTGCATGCAACCATCGTGTAAATCCTCATTAAAAGACAACTTTGTTTAGAATATAATCACTCAGTTCAATCTGTGTGTATGCAACTTCTCTACAATCATTGGCTGTGATTTTAATTTCTCTGTGCCAGTAACTCCTCACGATGATTTATCTTTTGATGACTTGCCATATCGTGAGCTGCACCCAACACCCATCGGAATGAATCCGACTTTGGTTGAACAACTCCTTCACCAACCTGATTTAATCAGCCTGCTACCACAAGCTCAAAAAGAAATGGACAAAACACTCTTACCACCAGCTATCATGATGTTGAGAAAAAATACATCAAGGAATGGAAAGAATCAAAAAGGATGGAGAGCACTGATGGTGGGAAGTTTGGATGGCTGCCAACAACAGCTGGGACACTGAACCTCATGTCACACCCCATCATGATTTTGCTAACTGCTACTGCATTTACTTATTGCTAAACATTGTTTTACAGGTTAGAGCTTGGAAGGTAGCTAAACAAGTTACACCACTGCAAATATTTCCCGACTTATATGTTTCCCTGCATAGATAACTTCACGTAATCACATTTAGTACAGCTTTAATGGATTTATAGAGACTAGCCTAACACAAAATTTCCCTCCCCATTATAATTGGATTACAGCATTCCCTGTTCATAGGCCTAGAGGCAAGAGGCAACCACGCTGCCACAGTTGCTACACCTGTGGAAACTGTAAATTATCTCTCCTTATAATTTAAGAAGGGCAGGGACAAACACAATTATTCATAATTCTCTTACTGCAGGCGCAGATGAATGTCCTCAATTACCTCTGCAGGCCATGCTGCATCTACGCAGCTTTTCGTAACATCCTCTGAGCTGATGGAGAAGTTTTGCCACTTTTCCACTGTCACAGGACCTCAGTTTTCATCTGGCCAACAGATGTTATTCAGTATTAAAGTCAGTCGAAACATTGGGATGAATCTGGGCTATTATCTCTTATAGCAAACTTCAAAGAATACAACTGTGAAGTGCACATTGCAATTAATTTTGTTTTTAGGGATTGTTTTCACAGAAGCACACTTTCGGTTGCAGAAATGCAGGGTGAGATACTTGTCCTTGGTCTTCAAATTGAACAAAAATCAATGGTAGTTCAAAAATATATTGTTGCTTTTATTCAGTATCTTTCCATATCTTTATCTATATTTCCATCATCTTGCATTATTCCACCTCAAAATCTTAATTCTTATACATAACTCTGTGGTTTGGTCTAAAAATTAAAATTCCGCCCCCCATCACTTCATTGCTAAAGAACCATCAGTATATACAAACCTCTGTATTTTTCCAGTGACACCAGTTTGATCTAAGACCTCTTCTCTCTCCATGTGTACGTGTGTGTGCCATGCAAGGGATTCACTCACAGGGACCCCAGTGACACTCCTTGTTGGCTCATTTCAGAGACATCAGTCACTCAGTGTCTCTGTCATACTTTCTGGAAATTCTGTTGGGAAAGTGTTTTCCCACCAAAAAAAGATTGTTTCCTCCAGCAGGAGACATTGTGGAGGCTGCAGAGAGACTCGCTAGCTCTGGAAAAGATTTGAACGCTTGTTAAATAAGCCGCAGAAATCATCCTTGTAGAAACAATGGTAGTGGCAGAACACACTCAGGTACAACGTTGTTGGTGACTGCTTTCAGATTTGCATTTCCACGGACACTGTCATCTTGGCTGCTGAGACTCGGCTCCCCTTTATTTCAGGGGGAAGTGAGAATTTTCAGTCTGGCAAAGTTCCATTCCCCAAAGGCTGTGATAAGCAGCTATAAACACACACAGAAATTGCCATGCTATTCCACTGTCTGTATTTTTGTCTGCAGTATCACTTTCCTCTCAGAGGAGTCTTGAAAACACTATAAAATCACAGTAGATAAGAGCATGAAACAGTGCTGCTTTGGTTCTTTCAATTATTCTATTTGAAAAACTCCACGTGAGCATGATTTGTCTTTACCAGCAGAAAGGCTTTTCTAGTAATAGTTACAGTACAGGGTTTTTAAAGCTCTGTTGCCAAAAGCAAAGGGTTTGAATTTTAATGTGGCTTTCAGTTCAACCTTTTTTTTTCCTTTCTTATCCCTTTCTCTCCTCACTAATTTCCACTTATATTCCCAAGGATCTCTCACGTTTTACAGTACTTTTCACAGGAATTCACTTCATCTGATTTTATGCTTTACAGTGATTCTCTTGCTGGTCAGTTGATTAACATTTAAAAGTTTCTGCAGTTTGAAATACAGGAGCAAGAAGGTCCTTATTTCCCCTGAACATCTGTGAAGGCATTTGGCATAGCTGTTCCGTGGATTGACTGAAATTCTCTTGGCATCAGCATCTTCCACAAGAAGTATTTTACAAGGGAAATTCCCCATTTTCAGCTGCAAGTCATCTCCATTTACATTTCACAGAGGTCCCCAGGATGAGCTTTTAAGGGTACTGCTGCTGCATGCTCAGCTTTCCTTTCTCAGCCAAGGAGGGAACAGAAGAATACATGGACTCACTGAATCATTACCCTCTTGCCATCCTTTATGCAGAGGGGAAGGTAAGAAACAAATGGTTGCACTGAAAAAAATGTCCTCTTCCATCAGTATGGCATGCTAGTCACTGATGGGAACACGCAGAGCTGACACTGGGAAGTAACAAGCAACTAGTAAATAACCGGCTTCTCCAAGCGCATGTCATTTGATACACAACACTGTATTTCGACATAAAAAGGTTTTGCTGTAGTCTGCCTGCCTGTGACCACAAATGCATCATGTCGTTTCCTATCCTTGTTCAGATGGCAGGAGAACACACTACCTCAAGGAGCAAAAGGAAAATTGCTTGAAACATTTGGCTACAGTGGCACCAGCTAGTCGAGGAGAAAGAGGGATGGTATGCTGATGTGATGTGAATATGACAATCAGACACACACACATTAAAAAAAAATCTGGAGTACCGATCCAGCGTGCTCTGCATTTCGAACAACTTTGTAACCCTACCCATATTGCTAGAGGACTTTGCTTATTCCTCGGATAGAGTATGAAATATTTTTCTCCTGGTACCCTGTAATGTTCTTATTGCTTACATTTTTATATACAAAAAGATAGAACTTACATTTAAAAAAAAACTTCAAGAAAAAAAAAAAATCAACCTTTAGCTTTCCTGCTAAAATACTGCAAGGGCACCTGATTTACAGCCAGTAAGACAAAGAACACCACCAGTGTCTAGAACACATACATTAGTTAAAAATGCAAAAACACTATCAAAGCGTTTTCTTCTAATTTTAGGGAACTTCCTCACCACAAAACAGTATTGGGAGTTTTTGGTTTATACACAGACAGTGCAAGATGTTCTCTGTCCACACACTGGAGAGGTTTTACACCTACTCCCCAGAACAGCTTTCACTCCACAAGAGGCAAGAACTATGCTTCTGACACGGTTTTAATGAGCTGTTGTAAATGTAATAAGCAAATATTTTTATTACCTATGGTAAGGAACTTTCTGTAGGCAAAATGATTACTGTTCCTTTAGTCATGTATGGTATTTCCACTGATCTTGTTCACGTTAGGTCAAATTAGCACAAAATGTATTTCCTGTGCAGTATTCTTTGGGCTGCCAATGATTACAGGAAGCTGTTCTTTGGTTTTGACTTCTAATAGAGGCTGTGGGGAAAAAGACAATGTAATACAGGCAAAGCGCGTGTTAATCCTGTCTTTTTACAGTTAAAATTAAGTCTGGTTTTGGATTAACAGAATGGAGGAACAACAAGAGGTAATGCATTAGCCTTGCCCACGTCACTGGACTCCCTAAAGACCCAGGACACCGTCACCTCCAGGCTCACCAACACTCATCACCATTTCCAGTAAACATCGTCACTTTTTTCTAACTTAGGAACAACGGAAGTTACTGCCCACTGAGGTTTCTGAGCCTGCTTTTCCTTCTCCTTCACCACCACCTACTTGTGAGCGCTTTGATTTTCTTCAGTCCAGGCAGATGAGCAAAGTAGCTGGACACAGACGGAATTGATCCAAAGAACAAATGTGCTCCGAGCCTGATGGCAGATCTATAAACTTTTGCATGAAGAGGAAAGCAGAAGAAAAGGGCAAAATGGAGATGCCCTTTTAAATAGATAGACCTTCTTTCCTTAAAATTCCCTGAAAGGCTAAGAGAAGCACCATACATGAGCTTGTAACTCTCAACCCACAGACACAGAAAGAACTTCAAACTTGCACCTTTACTTCATAAGATTAGCCAGGTTTTTTTTCAGACACCACCATGAATTGGCAAAAAAAAAAACAAAAAAAAAAAACTTAATTTTAAGCAAAAGCTTTATTTTAGTTTATAGGCTTGTTTGTATTATTAACAATTAGTTCAAAATCAAATTCACATAAAACTCAGCATGTAAATAAACTGAAGTTATAACTGGTCAAGATCTGTTTCTGAAAGACAAGAGCTCTGAATTACATTTTAACAACCTTGCGCAGCAACAGATAAAACTGGGATGGCAGTAGCATCTCCTAGTTTTTACAGGCTGAGGAGTTCAACTGTCCCACCCCTTCAGTACGGTTTCAAACACCAGCTACAAACTGGTGCCGTTAAATGGTTGCTCTATTTCCCATTCGTCCATTGAGCGACCATTGTAAAAAGTATTCCAGTTTAATCTGCTGCTTCATTGCAGTAAATGCGCTTCAGTGTTGTTACAGGCACTGCTATTTTTTTTCCAGCAAGCAAAGTACTCGTCTTAAAACATTTTCGTTACACTACCAACATACAGATTTTCTGAGGAGACTGCCACAGTCAAGCTACATTATATACACTTCAAATGTACAATTATCTTTAAAAATGCTTGTGTACAAAATAGAGGATTCTTTTATTAAAAAAGTCATGCGCTGGATTTCAATTACATCAACATTTTAAAAGAACTGAAAATAACTGATGAATAGCAACATTCTGATTTATTAGGAACCTTTCTGCAAGCAAGTGTACCTGCAGTTCCTACCCCACTACATGTAAGATTCTAATAAGCTCTTCTGGACAATTTGTGCTATAAACCTCACGCACAAAAGCTCTTACTTGTGACAACAGAATAAAAGCTAGTTAATGCAAAATTATTTCAGTAAAATATAAAATTATTCTACTTACGAAGTAAACAATGCAAGGGCACCTGATTTACAGCCAGTTAGACAAAGAACACCACTAGTGTCTAGAACACATACGTTAGTTAAAAAGTCAAATATATACAAAAATATATTAGACAGTGGTTGAGTTTAACCACAGGCTCATGTAAAAAATGTTGGTTTAAATAGCAATAGCAAAAAAATAGCTATTTTCTCTATCTGCAACAGTACAAAAGGCAAAACCTACATATGAGGTAGCAATGCCAAATTAAAAAAAACCAACTTTGGATTGAGGAGCACTTTCTACATTTTCATAGCGCGTCTGTCAATACAGACATTTAAGTGAACACTTCAATTGTTTCAAGAATTAATACATTAATTTACAAAAACCTTTATTTAATGAACATTTTTTTTTTAAAAATTACTGGAAATTGATTTAGTTACTGATTTCTCCTGTTTCTAAGAAAGCTATCACATTTTCAAATCCAAACACTGTACAGCAAAAAAACCCGGAGGGTTTACTATACACACTCAGTAAACGCTATGGTACATTAAGACATAATTTACAAAGATCAGAGAAAGCCAACTGTGGTCATTTTATTCTTTTCTGTCAAATCCGCACGCACTGCACCTTTTGCTACCCTGTGTTCAATGCCAGGTGCAGGATTAGGGTTCACTGCTCGCTTCCACAGCGCTGCCCACAGCTGAGACACGCGTTTGTATCATCTACCTTCAGGAGTCTGAGCCAGAAGCCTGGCTTCCCTCCAGGGTCAGGGGCGCTGCCAGGTGGCAGCTCAGAGGCCACCTTGGTCTGTGGGAATGGGACAGGAGGGGACAGCCATGCCCTTTCACTTCTCCTCCCAATCCCAACCCTTCTGTCCCTCCTGCAGGCACAGGGCAGGAGGGGCCACCTGAGCCTCCCTGACCAGGAAATTCCATTAATGACAAGTCAGAAGGGGGACAAGCACCCAGCTGTGCTGTGCCAGCTCTGGGCGGGGGGCTGCAGCACTGCCCCTCCGGTGGGCCGAATCCTCTGCTTCCAGCTCTGCAAAAAAAGACCCTGACCAAAAAGGCCCTGCTGCTTCTCCAATTCAGGCAACCAGGTCAGACATCTGAAGTTAGATGGTACAAGTAACATAAAAAAAAAAAAACCTGCACGGAATTTCTGTATTTATTGTATTAAGAAAATAATATACTTTACATCACAGTGCTTAATTAAATGCAATAAAAAAATGTAAACTCAGGATTTAGATAAAATTTAACTTGAAAAATTAGGGCTCGAAGACTTTTAAAATTCACAATTTTTTAAAAATTGAAGTCACAGTCAGTTCACATAACTCATGTATTTCAGATTACTTGTAAATACCTGTTGATGCACTCCACTGTTTGGTCACTGTTTTTTAAAAAGCCTAAATAACAAATAGACCAAGTGCAAAGGTAAGAGGTATATTTTTATTTGCAATGAAACTAACTTTAGAAGTAATCTGCAAATCAGGCATCTGGAGTGCTCTAGTAGATATAAGGAAATATGCGGTACGGTACACGCTGACAATACCTTTCCCATGCCAAGCCGTATTTTTGCTTACAATGATGTTCATCACGAGCTTCTCGATGGACAAGCAAGCAGATGAAATATATCACGTAGAAATACGGTAAAATGTGATTAAAACCTGTAAAATAAAGTGAGAAAAATCGCTTTAGATATAGGAAAAAAACTATCCAGAAATGTTAACTATTAACAACATGTACTAAGCTGATGACATGTACTTGTTATGCACTGAAGCACCTTACACTCGTAAAGCATCAAATACTCCACAGGACTGTGCAAAAATTGTGTGACGTTTTTCATGCAGATAGGAAAAGACCTACATAAACCCCCCAAATAATCCTTAAAACTCGGAGTCTGAAAATCTACCAACTTCACTCTCAATGCATGCAAAGCTGGCATATATTTTAAATTCTTCAGCTATCAAAACCAGAGAAATATTTAGATCCCTGCAGCTGTGAGCTGTAGGTGGTAACTCTAGCTCTGCTCAGAGCATACTACTTAACTTATCCCCTCCCACTCCAACCCTCACGCAGTTACGGCAACACTTCCACTTCTGCCACTACAATGCTGAGAGAGGATTCCAGTCCCCCATTTTCTCAGGGGGAACTCTTCCAGGATACTGTCAACAAGTGTGCATGCTAATCTAGTACTGTCTACGTTCAATTAAAATCCAAAATAAAATTAACCCCTGGAGGAACACCCGAACTCCAGCATCCTCTCTTAGCCGATGCCCCTGGTCAGGGCCTTAACCACGTGGTGACAAAGTCCCACTTTACCAAAACGCCCTGTGTCTCACGGCCTGCAAAAGCTAGACTCTGCCATTGGGTGCAGAGGAGCTACTGCCTCAGAAGAACACCTGTCATACTCCTTTCTGTGCTTTTATAGAAAAATAAAACAAACTCCTTCAAGCAAGGGAATAGCTCAAAGCCATTTTTCAACCTTGAATGAGAAAGGGCAGGATTACCATGATCAGATATATTTTCTGAAACTCTCACCACTCTAAGCTCTTGCAAAGAATCAGGACTATAAAACCCCATTGGACAAAAGGCTCCCCAATTTCCTCCAAGTGTAAACTTTATGAAAACCAGGAAGTACTCATCAACAAAAAGTTTGAAACACAATTCCACTCCTTTGTGTTTGACAATTTTTTTTTAATATATTTTGCTTAAAGTCCATCCCTACATGTAGTACCCCTTGCCTCCAAGCAAACTCCCACTTTTTGGGAACTCCCTTTGAAAACAATATGGCACAGACACTAGCCTGAAAAAAAATGTAAGAAACAGCTTATTAGTGAGCAAGCCCCATCATTATAAAGTCTAAAAAAGAAGAGTTAAATCTATAGTATGATATGTCAAATCTATACTAAGACATAAAGGATGTAAGAGAAAATAGGTGTTGCATTAAGCTTACAACACAGAAATCGCCATTAAATTAACAACAGACTTTAGTATCTCAAATAATTACCACTTTGCATTTCAAACCCAGTCAGGTGCCAAAACACACAAGCATTTTGACAAAATCCACTTTAGTTTCAAGAACTTACCACAGGGTAGGGACCATGCTAGAGCCATGATGATATCACCAAGATAATTAGGATGACGAACAAAACCCCACCAACCCGTGACAAGAAGCCCTTTTCCAGTTGCAGTGGGTATAAATTTCAGATCTGTGAATAGAGTATTGTAGTCAATACAACAACTGAAATGTGTATTTAAATAGTACAAAGAGACATTGTATAGCAACTGAAGAAACAACAAAAAAAAAGCACTTACAGGACAATTTGGGATCTGCTGGATTCCTTCGGAAATTATTTTTCTGAGAATTTGCACTACGGAATATGTAATACCCAATACCTGAAAATAAATATTATTTATTTTGCATTTTCAGTATTTTTCAGTTTTCTTCAACAAAAGCACTCTATGTGCTCTACGCCGCTTTTACTATATCGAACTCTTTTCCTCAAAGATATAACTGATATTCATAGAATCACAGAATGATTTGGGTTGGAAAGGACCTTAAAGATCATCAAGTTCCAACCCCCCTGCCATGGGCAGGGACACCTCCCACCAGCCCAGGTTGCTCAAAGCCTCATCCAGCCTGGCCTTGAACCCCTCCAGGGATGGGGCATATTCTCCAGTTCTGAGAGTTCTAACAAGACTGAAATGTTATTGGAAACCTGCATTCCATATGTTTTTATACATTACTGACTAAGATTTTAGAGTACCTTTATTTTCACACCTACTTTTACATTTATATCTGACGTACAATTTATTAATGTAATTAATAATGTTGACATTCATATACAGTGACGTACTACAATTTATAAGATTATACATCTATTACCAACCCAGTGTTTTGCTTCACTGCTTAATCCATAAACTGATCAACTATTTCAAAGTTCACAATATTAGAAGAACCAGACAATGAAGTATTATCTGGTTTTTAAATTCTTCCCCCACTTTCACAAGGCAGCTTAAATTTGCTTTGTGTGAGGGTGTATTGAAAAAACATAATCACAATATCCTTCAAGATGCTAAAAAAAATATTAACTGAAAATGAAAAACATATTATGTATTTCCCAGGACTGCACACACTAAGTTGTACGCCTTCATATTCTATCCAACTGCTTGAAGCCTTTGTCATATCTCCAAAAAAACTTTTAGGTTTACTTAGATAAAAGTACAAGGCCATACTGTTGCAAATTTAAGGTCCCCTAAAGATGCAAGATACTTTTTTCTCAAAGTACTGAGTTACAAAAAAGATGTCTTCCACAAACATGAGTTTGTAACTATGGGCATCAGGGAAGGAGACGCAAACTGTTAAACAACAAAACCTTCTTTTCCCTAGGTTCAGTAAAGCACAGCCAACAAGCTATTGACTTCTTTTTTATAAGAGTCACTCATAGTCCCTCAGACTGACTTTAAAAGGCGTCTTCTTGCCTTCATTCAAGGTGTTTTAAGTTACTTCTGCAACTCCAAACAGCATCCATCTAAAGATGCCTCTCAACAGAACCATTAGGTGTCCAGACTCTCACTCATCCTTTATTTAATCAAATGAGAAGTGATATTCTTTGCATGAAACAGTAGCCAGACACATGCTTCCACCATCTGTGGTAATGGAGAGAATATGATCACTGCATCTTAGCTAAAGCTTCACTTCACAGTTGAAAGAAACAAAATCAGTACTACATTGTTACTACCAGTAACAGTAACATTCACTGTAACTTACAGTTCAGAATAGTAATTGCAGCAGCAACAGGCCAAGAAATTGAAGTAGGATGGCCAACTAAGTAGAAGGCCTGCAGACTGTAGACAAACGGAACCCACACCAAATCTCCGACCACTAGCATGAATCCAAATCCATCGTGGGTGATATCCATTGTAGTCAAAACAGCTTCCTAGAAACGAGGAGGAAGGAATTTAGAATTTACAAAGCTTCATTCATTTCACATTGTAATTAGAAACACTAACAGTCTAATACGATTGTCACTCACCTCATTCCAAAGAGCATCCACCACATAAAGAAGCTGAAAGCTGTTCACGAGTATCATTGACAGAGATGGCATGCTTTGATTGTGTATCTTCATCTCAGCCAAGAGCATTGCCAAGTTTATAACAACCTAGTGCAAAAAATATTTTATTACAAATTTTCCGTGTAAAATAAAGTGGTCTTTTCTACTACACTACACAACATTTTAATACAGACGTTTTTGACCAATCTTTTAAGTTTTAAAAAAACCTACAACGTGTTTCACAAGCAACAGTTTGCAGCTAACTACATTTTGGAAGCTGTAGCCTGAACATATGATTACTTTAAGAAGGGTTTTCACTTCCCACAAAATGAGGAAGGTAAAATGTAGAAAATCTCCAAAATTAATAAAAATGGTAATTAAAAATCTGGCAACATGGAACTGTTTGTTAGTACTTTTTTCCCTCTTTATAACTATAGTATCCTTAATACCACTTTTATACATATATAAACCATTTGTGTAATATTCAAGCAAATAAAATAACTAAGATCACTGACTCACCCAGCCAATTAATCCTGGACGCAACTCACAGAAGTATTTGAGGTCAAAACTGCCAATACGAGGGTTTAATTCATGTCCCATAAAAAAATCATAAACAAAATACCCTGCAGATAAGACATAAGTCTCTGTTAGCAATACTCCTCCTTTTATCTACCGCTACACTCCTCCTCATAAAGCAGTTCCTATTTTCTACTTAAGTTCTCTCATTGTAATTAAAAAAAAAAGGCCTTTAGATTGTCAAGAAAAATGTGAGAGTACAAAGCAAACCCCACATGGTTTATATTTTAAGAGGCCCAAATATTTTATTTATTAGGAAGACTAAATATTTCAGAAGTTGCTGTAGGCATTTCTCCTTGACACTTCTACCTTCTTTATTTTTAGCCTTATCCTGAAGCGCACATCACAGTTTCCACAAATGGGACTTTATGGTATTAATTAATTCTACTTTTCCTCCTACTTCATTGCTCTTCTCTGGGAGCAAGAATTCCTTCAGCTGTGACAACTACCTGTCCATCAAAAGAGATGGATAAGAAGGAAAACACAATACCTTGACTTCAAGATATCCTGCACGGAATTAGTATATAATAAGCACTTTGCAGAACAGTTACAGAATGCTGCTATGTCATTTACAGAGAACTAGAACTGCACTTTTCAAAGAAAGAATTATCTGTGATCATTTATTATTTCCCTTCATGGACATACATGCTGCCCTGACAAAGGAACTAAGAATGTTTGAATACTACATTCTAATACACTAAATGCCCTGTCCATAAAAAGCCCTTTCTCAAGCACCATACGATCATTTTTAAAAGCAGTTTGTTTAATGCTAATCAACTTCTCAATCTATCCTTTGCCCTACAAAAACATATGCATATAATTGATACTTTCTAGGTAGGCAGTCTCATGACTGAATCAAAATCTCTTTTGAAAACTCAGTCTGGCTAACTAGATTTAAAAGTGCTCAGCAAAAGAAAAATTTCGAAATACACTGTAACTTCAAGTTCTGCACCTAAATACCCGCTGCCAAAATATGTAGATGTTTCATTTTTACTTTCCATCCCCAGCTGTCTCAAGAAAAGGCCCACCAGCAGGGCCACTATGAAGCAAACTAGACAATGCTCTTAGGCAAATGCTGAAAATGGAAAGGAACAAACTGTGCTCTTCTAGCTAGGGGACCAGACCAGGCAAGATATTTTTGCATAAGCTATTCAAAATAATCCAACTGAAATTTTAAGCATTTTTCAGTAGCTGAGTGTGAACAAAAAAATTGTCATTTAACTTGCAACATTAATTTTACATTGGTAGGTAGTAAAAGTCACAGCATTATAATAATCAGCCCTAAATCCAGCTTTTAATTCATAAAAATGAAACTGTAGCAAACAACTGGAAAGAAATTATCCAAAATATTTAGAACTCACCAGAATTTCCACCTGGTGCTAGTTCTTCCTCAGGTGCTTTCAGGGACCGAATATACAGATAAATGCTCAAGCCCAAAGAAAAAGCTACAGCTGACACTGCAAACTGCATGAAGTGGTCATACAAATAATGAAGTTCAAATTGAAAGTATAATAAAGTTCCAATAGCTGCAGCAGTCAAAATAAATGCGTAAAACCCTAAAGGATGTAGAAGAAAAACATATTAGCGCAAAAAAAAAAAAAAAGTAATTCAACCTACCCAGTCCAGCCTTTCTGCATTTTTACTTTTACCAAGATTTATCTATATTCCAATAATGTCTTACACATCCCATGCTCTTGAGTTTCAAATTTCTGGGGCACAGCAATATACCCAAGACAGTCTATCTACACCCTGAAATTTTCCTGTGCTCCTCATCAAAAGGACAAGAGGCAGCAACACTCTGAGCACTCCTACATTTTTTACAACACAGGATCCAATTTCAGATTCTAGTGGAAAAACGAACACAGCCATTACTACTGGGTAATAACAGCAGGTCACAAAATCTACTCTGGGACTGCTCAGATAACCATATTTTCTTCTTCAAGTTACTTTCGTATATACTTTGATTCAGATTGCAGTAATAAAGTATTAAAATAACTATCAAGTCAAAACTTGAACACAAAACAGTACTTCTGTACTTTTAAGAGTATAAAATCATGTACAATGGAATGATGTCCAAGTAGAAGCAGGCAGTTCCACAGCTCTCATTTAAGTAGCCAAGAGTCACAAAGCTTGAGGTTGAAAGGGACCTCCAGAGCTCATCTAGTCCAACTGCCCTGCTCAAACAGGGCCACCTAGAGCCATTTGCCCAGGACCATGTCCATGTAACTTTTAAATATCTCTAAGGACGGAGACTCCACAAATTTTCTAGGCAACCTATGCCAGTGCTCAGTTACTCTTCACAGTAAAAAAACTGTTTCCTGATGTTCAGATGGAACCTTCTGTATTTCAGATTGCACCCATTGCCTCTTGTCCTGTCACAAGGTCTTCTTCCTTTCCTCAAGAAGGCTTTCAAAGTTGTTTTGAGAATTAGCCTTTGAAGAACAAGAATGGCTTTTTTTTTAAATTTAAACTATCTAAACCACATAGGTTATTTCCTCCTTTTATCAGAATGGAGGAAAAAATTGCAGGACTATGTCCCTACTAAAGAAAGAAGTCCAAAACAAAAAAGTTACAGAGCAGCCTAATATGACTCACTTGTACAGGATGCAATTCATTCAGATTCCAAGATTTACAGCCCTGATATTCAGTCTTAAAAAATGTGACTTTAAAATGGTGCATCTTACCAGACTGTGACAAGACCCCACTCAGCTTCTTAATATAACATTTGGCTTCCATTACCACCAGACAGTGTCCTTGAACTGACTAATGAATCAAATAGGTATTCTGGAGTATCTGTGAGGCATCAAAGTACACTTTTCTATTTAAGCTGGAAAAGCAGGACTGTGTAAAGTTATACTCTAATCCTAGACGAGAAACTTGCCTCATTCATAGGAAGCAGAATCGGATCTGAATAAGAACTCAGGACTGTTCTTTGCCAGGCAAGAATAAGAACGTTTAAATCAATCAAAAACACTTATTTGTCTGTAAATCAGAGGCATCCATGATGATTTAGACACATGGGATAAAATCTCTTTAGATCATTCCTGAACATCTCCTGTGGAGCAACAGTCCTTGTTACACGAGCATTACTAACACTTCCAATAAGCAACTGCCTGTTTAGCAAATATGCAAGGAATATAACAGGAGTCACCAAGAACAACCAGATGCAGACCAGGTGCCTTGTATAGTGTAATGTCTTCCTCTTGGGGCAGTTAGTTCCTGACCATCACTAACCTTCTTGTTCCAAGAAAAGGTTCATCCTATTTTATGACAGATTTACAACAGATACCCAGTTTGACCACAGAGTGTATCTTTGATCATTTGTATCTTTCGATACTGAGCAGCACAAACCAGATAGCGGTACCAGATTTCAGAACAAGCAACTGCAACATGCTTACCATTTATCCGATACTGCAGTTTCCTTCCATTTGAAAGAGGGAGGCCTTCTACAACCTAGGAAGAATAAAATACCAGTGTTTCAACAAAGTACTTTCTGGGGGCACTGGCAGAGGAGGAAAACCAGGGACATCTCTGCCACAAAGACATTTGATCAAGGCGGACACATGCAAATCTGAAGATCATGCATTGTTCTCAAAAGTATACTTTGGATACCAGAAGAAAAAAAGGGTAACAGTTCAAAATAAAAACATTTTAAAAACCTCTTCATTTTCCTAACCAGCATCAAGAAAATCGAACAGCTTCAATCATTGTAAACATGTAGAGCAACAGAAAAACATGATTGAATGATTTAGTTATTCTAGTGTTCCTTCAGGATGTCAGTATCCCTCTAGTCACAAAAAGAGGGAAACAGAACATTTGCCTGATACCCATATGGCTAGAAGGTTTACAGTTTCCCGTAAGTGAAGATTACATTCCAAAACACTGGATATCAGTAAGAAATGCGGTATCAAACAGTTTGTCGATTTAAAAGTCAGATACCTGAAATTCTTCTAGAATTCTATCAAGTGAATTTTACCCATGCTTTGAACTCCTATATAATGCCTTCTGCCTTTTCTACTTGTAGGACTGAAATGCACATCCATTAAATTCTTAACAAAATGTGCTATTTTAAGCTAAAGAAATCTACACTAGCCATATTCCAGCTTAATACAAAAAACTAATTAATTTGCTTTCAAATTCACTGCATTAATAATATACCCCACCTTCCAGCCTAACCCACAAATTAATTATCCATAAAGATCCAATTGCCACTGAACACCTTACCTTTCCAACTGGCAGTAAGTAAAACAGAGCTTGAAGGAAAAACCACAGAAGAAAAACACCAAACACCCTAGCCTCCCAAAGACTTTCCGGTGCTGGGAAAGGAGGAGGGAAGTTAATAAGACTGGGGTCATCTTGTTTGCACATCAATAGCAAGTAGAATACAGTAGCAGGCATGAAAAATATCAGTGCGAAGGCCCCTGTAAACAGATATCACGCCACATTAGAAGACAAACATAGAAAACATTAAAAAAAAATTCAATCCCACTGATAAAGCTTAAGATTAACTTTAGTAACAAAGAAAAGTTTGCCACTGTCTATTCCTGAAGCAAGACAGCAGCAATCCCCCAGTCACACAATGGGACACAGAGACATTCTTCTCCCTCCCATATGGGGTCATCTAACTAAACTGAAGCATCACACCCACTGCATCCCTCTAAAACTATTAAAAAAACTGTATAAAGAATACTTAACTGTCAAGTTTGAAGGACCTAGGTTTTGAAAATGTAAAAACTTTGCTTTACTTCTTAATTTTATTTTGGAAATATTTAAATCTCACCATGCAAGGGCAGGCTCAAGATCTTCACTATATTTCACAAGAGAACCAAGAGTAATAATGGTTCTTTGACTGCCACCAATACCAGTACAGACTACGTGAAGTACTGTCATACAACTCTGGATTCTGCAACCAGGGTCCAAAAATTGGAAAAACACTTATTGACGTGATAGTATTGTCAATAAGTAAAAAATATTAAAGTACTAATTTTCAACTATTATGACAATTTGCACACATACCAATTCTTCCACCAAACTCTAGGTCCTTTGTTTTTGATGATGGTTTCTCAATTGTTTTTATTGTCTCAAAAATCTTTTTCTCTGAATAGATCTCTTCTTTTTTCTTTTCTTCTTTTCTTGGACGCAAGCTGTACTGTTCAAGCACACGCTCTATTTCCAGGTCTGGTTTCAACTTTTGCTGTTAATGAATAAAAAGAATTTGCTAAAAAAAAAACCCAGTGATTTTACCTTATTTTACTCCAGTATTTTATATTTAAGAGGACATTATTCCCCATAAAACACCAATATATAATGTGTTCTATATGGTACTTAAGTTTATGCTTCTATATGAAGACCCTGCTAAAACCAGTTTCATTGTGATTACTTAGGCCATGATTACAAACGAGCAGCAGCTCCAGTACAGGTCATCTATTTCCAACCTCCTTTCTACTCTTTGCATTAGCCAACAAACAGGACTAAAGAACGGATTTGACTTAAAAAAGGAAAAAAAAAAAGGGGCAAAGAAAGAAAAAAAAATCACTTTCTATAGCCAAACATTCACACTGTAAAAGCATGGGAACAAACACAAGTGACCAATGAGGGTCTGATGGAAAAAAACAAGAAAAATTAATGTTACACAGCTCTAGTACTCTTCCCTTCTGATAACTTCCTCTCTGTCTCCCCTGAAATTACTTAGCTGAACAGTAAACTTATTTGACCTCTAAGTTTTATGTTGCATTCTATTTCTCCTAATTATTGTATTGCTCTTTTGTAGGGATTTCTGAGAAAGCTAAGTTAGAATGCAACAAAAAACTAAGAGTAAATACAATGTTCATACCTCCAAGATCACGCAGGATGTGTCATTTACTTCTGTACTGTCAGGTTCACCATTGTATCTTCTGGTGTTATTCTCACTTGGTTTCTGGTTAAAAAAACAACATACTTTCAGCCATCTGAAAATAACAGCTGCATTAAGTGTAAGTATATAATGAATACGTAAGAACACTATCTCAATTTTTTAAACTGCAACTGTTCCAGTTTTCTCCACAGGAAAACAAGTGGGTTCCATATTCAAAGTATGCACAGTTTCAGCTCTCAAACAAGGGAAGAAAACCCATTTAAGAAAAGGAAAAAAATTCACTAATTTTTTTAAATAAACAGTCAAGTTAAGAGAGAATACAGCTTCCAAGTTATTTTTAGTTCATCAATAGGAGCTACCAAGTATAAAATACATGTCTATTTAGTAATTCTATTAGGAAAGCAGAGGAAATTTCAGTGTCCTATATACAACACTGCTCTGCAAGCCTGAAAGTTTAGGTTTCCATTAAATAATTTTCTGAGAAATTAATTCTCTTACAAAAATTATTTTAATGAGTCTAGCTAACACAACTCTGGGAAGACATGACTCATCTGTTTTATTACAACTTGAGCTTTGCTGAAAAGGACCAGGTCATTCCAGTCATACAACAACCAATAGATCAATCCTAATCCACAATTAGAAGTCAGAAGAAAAACACCAAAGATATTTTAACCTTTTTGTCCAAAGTAAAGAGTAGCTGATGGCTACAAACTACTTAAAATGAGCATATGGTCCACAGGCTATGCCCTGGGTCACACAGCTCAAAGTAGTTCACTGCAAAACAAAAAGCACAGCAATTTCAGTGCCAAAGAATGCTTTTAGAAGTAGCAATTTACTAAATGAAACCTATCTCTAGCTTAGATTGGTCTGGTTTAGTTTAGTTGAAACCTAACTAAAAGCTATTTCTTTTTAATAGATCAGCGGAAGGCACTTGCAATTCAAGGGACTGTGTCCCAGACAAGTATCACTTGAAGCTATCTCAAGATCACCAGAGGCAAGAGAAATGCTGTTTGTCTCTAAGTAGAGAAACAAACATCACTTCTACTATTCTGTACTTACAAAACAGCAGAACCATTTTTAGTACTCAATACAACCTTCACAAAAAAGCCAAGAACAAATATGATAAATTTCAGCTGAAAATCAGGTATTTGATAAAGTTACGAATCCTTAGAGGATAGTTTCTATAACAAAAACAGTCCTGCACAGTCCTCCCACAGAAGCGTAGCATGTTTGCTATTACTATTTTAATGAACTGTATATGAAAACAGTATTCATTTTATTCCAAATTCTAATACCTACCTGCTAGGTATTGATCAATACATGTTAGAAGTAAGCTAACTTCCTTTGCCCCATTTTACATCTGGGAGCATATGGCTAACAATTACTTCAATATTAAAATATTAAAGAACTTCTGTTTGTTTGAATTTTGAGAACCTCACAGTACCACCAAATTAAAATGGAACTTAACAACATACGTTTACATTCCAAAAATTTCCTCACAACTCAACAAGCTAGAAAGCCTATTTTCAAAGAAAAAAAAGGCACTTCTGAGATACACTTTGTTCAGAGAACATGAACTACAGCTGGCTTTTACAATCATAAACCCAGTATGCATTAAATCTTTTACAAAGAGCAAAAATTTGTTCTAAAAAAATCCAAACACACATACAAAGAACAAACAAACAAAAAAACTCATACCAGTGCAACCAAGTTGGTTTCCTGAATGGCTTTCTTTTTGTCATCTTTATGTTCTCTGCTTTGTGAAGCAGAACGACGTCTGCCTCTTGCTGACCGACCAGGAGATCTAGATCGAGATCTGCTAGTACTTCTTCTGGAGGGAGAACTTGAAGAGGACTGGCTCTTCCTGTGCTTGAACGATGACTGTGACTAAAAAAGAGAGGAAGAAAGTGAAATCGTATCTCAGATATTCCAAAGAACAATTTTAGAAACATGGGTTTTTTGTGATGAGGACCCTGGCATATAGTTCTACAGAATAGTTTCTTATTTCCTACACTGGTGCTGTACAGAGGCTGTTAAGAAAGAACGACTCTAGCATACCCATTTTGCTGGTATTACCCAAATAATCCTGTTCCAAGTTCAACTGCTGACAATTCTTGTCAAAGCTGCAGAAATCAGGATATAGATGTATGCTATCAATGTGAGCACCAAGCTCTTAAGCATGCTACCCTCTTAAGCCTTTGCATAAGTAAATGAAATTATAGCCATCTCTCAAGGCTTAATCATTGAGCTTTATTTCAATATTTCAGTCACTTAGCTTTATTAATACATTTGGCATATCAAGATACAATGAACTGTTTAATGCAACACAGGCTCAGATCAACATCAAAAAACCCCAAGTTAGTTAAATCATTAAATTAGACATGATAACTAAGTTCTTAAACAGTTTTCCCCAAAAGTACTCAGTCTTATTTTTCTGTGACGTCTACAATGCTTATTTTCCCACATAAATTTTCCACAACACAACTTTCATAAGGCACAAATAACTTTATGACAAAGAAAGGTATTTCCGGTTTGACCGTGCCGTAAACAAGTTAGAAAGTCTTAAAGCAGTGAAAACGTTTGTATAGCTCAAGGCAGAAACATTTTGTGCCAAAAGAAAAGGTCAGTTACAGGGCACATACACTGCCACTGAAAAGTGAAACTACAGTTCACATGAAGACACACAAGTTAGCTTGTTAGTTTCAGAAATCCCTAATTGTCACCAATAGAGCAAAATACCTTATGAAACCGTACATGCTATTCAGATGTTTTAAGTATGTGCTTAAAGGGCATATTCTATTTATATTCACAGTGATCCTTAACTACATGCTTACATTTGTTTTCAACTGTTCTTATTTAGAAGTGCAAAAAAGTCAAATTAGTATCAACTCTGATTACCAGCTTTATAAGCTACCCAAAACCATTTTTTCATTAACAATTAGGCTGAAAAGTTCCTGAACGATCAGACCTGTTCTTCCCCAAACGTATTACTGCTTTTTCAACATGAAGAAAACAATCCCACTTCTTTAAAGACAGGGTCAACATTCTGAACTTCTACATGAGATGTCACATACAAAAAAGCTATTATTTAGCACCAATTCCTTGAAGACACAGTTAAATGAGAACTTGCAAAGAAACTACACAAGTTATATATTTATCTACATCACAAAATAATCTTCCATTAGAAATACAGGTAATTATATAAACACGTACTCACCCTTATATCACTTTCCTTCAATTCAAGTTCAGTCCCATCTTTGTACTTAACAGTATAAAGATGAGTAACATCATTGTAACTAGTCACTTGTACTTCATAGTACAGGACACTTCCTGGCCAACGGCCCATCACCACCTCGCCATCAGCAAACCTCCGGCTTGGCATTTTCCAAAAGGAATCCTTAGAAAATAAATCAATACATATGACAGCTAAACATTAGGTTTGATTTTTCCTTACTCTCTTTCCGTATCACTTTAGGCTGTGACAGGGAAACTTTAAAGTAAACAATTCTTCACATTGAATAGGTAAAAAGCTGCCTGATAGGAAAAAAAAGCAACAATCTATTTTCCAAATTAGTGGTAGACAGAATAGTCTTAAAATAGAGCTAAGATTGCAGTTAGATGTTACTAAAAAGCGTTCAAATATATTAACAGTACATCTAGAGCAGTATTCAACTATGATATACAATCTCCATCATCAGAGACCATCAAAACCAGGCAAAGCACATATTTGACCAACATTACATAATGCTGTTGATCTTATCTAGATGTCGAAAAAAGTAAATTAGTATCTAAGCGTCCTCTAACACTCTTTTCCTGTGGTTCTACAAAAATTACAAAGTGATGATTTTTAAACATTAAAATAAAACGTCCCCAATCTATTCAATACACACAGCCACATTACATACTTTTTGCAGCCTATTATGCCAAATACTCAAAGAGTTGGGAAACAACAGAATTTAGGCTCCTGTCTGGGCTGAATATTTTCTTTTTCACCTATTTAGCACAAGGCAAGTAACACCTTTTGCAGAGGCCTGTAGGAAAACAAAGTACAGTATCAGAGTAATCACATAATATCCTAAAAACTAAGTGCTAGCTCCCTGTCTGCACAATAGTTTTTATTTTATATTGGCAAAACATCGTTTAAGTGACTGCCCCTGTTGGTCCACCATACCAGTGTGCTGGGAAAACCACAACTGTAACTTAAAGAAAGTTATATTTTTAAATGTAAAGTCCTGTATAACTCTTTGCAAAGTGCCTTATATTATGTCATTGCATTCTGCAAATAGGTATCCATAGCAAAAGATACTTTTAACCTGAACTTCCCTGACTCAAGTCTCAACATATAAAGTGAAGGTATCTTAAAAGTCTACAATAAAATACATACTAATTTATGTGCTATCGCCATTTGTATGATGAACATAGCAACTTAGAATAGGGGGGAGGAAAAACCAAACAAACCAGCAAATCTTTTTGTTTCAAAGCATTTAAACTTGTTTGCTAGAAATAAGATGTGAAGCCACAAAAAATGAGGTGAAAACAAATATTTAACTGATACTCATTCATTACACATTAACTAATCTGCAATGAAGTTAGATTCTTTTGCAAAAAAGTACTGTTAATGTACAATTAGAGACCTTCATAACACATTGGGGGACAGGGCTAAGTGAGGCATTTCAATCAACTTTCCTTATGGCATTTCCTGAAGCTGCTGCTGTTAGATTTCACAGATGCATAGCTCTCCAACTCAAAGAAACCAAAAACTCAACAAAATTCCCTCATGTGGATTTTAACTGCTAATATTCCTAATTGCTTCAGAATGGAAACATCTAGCCATTTCTTTTGCTGTGTAATATTTGAAGAAGTGAAAAGAGAAAGTTTTGTCATTTGATTTCACTGATATTTGCCAATTAGAAAAATTATCAGAGTTCTAGTCTATGCTCATAGGCTTGCGCTCTTCCAGCTCATCTGCCGTCTACCTAGTGTTTCCTGTTCCAGTCTCGTTACTTTCTTATTCCTTCTGAATTCCCACTCCTCCATTTTATCACAGTCAACTTAACCCCCTCAAATTCATAGTTTTGTTTCTTATGACTCCATTAAATACCATTTCCAAATTTTAATTTCAAATTCTTCTCCATTCTCTTCTTACCCCCCTTTAATTCCTTGGGGTTTTTCTTTTTCTGCCCTTGTTCACCAAACTACTTCCAGTTCCTCTTTGCCACCTCTCTGGGCTCAAATATCTGATTTCAATCCCCATCTCTGTCTCCTTGTTCCATTTTCTCACCCAAAAGACAGTTCTTTAGGAGATCCATGTCTACCACTGCTCTTTCCCCTGTCTCTTGCACAGTTCCAGCTTTTTTCTGCTCTTCCATAAATAGTCTAAACATCAGTCCTCCACAAAGTCCAGTCACAGACTTCACCAGATGTCATAATCTGATCTATGATTTCATTTTCTCTTTGTTGTTGTACTTCCTACACTGCAGCCAATTGTTTCTTCTCTCAACCTGGAACACCTCAGGCATCATCGGTAAACTCAGAGCCTGACCAGGACAAAGCTGCCAGATCCTAGGACAAAGTTATGAAAAACAGAATCTTTGGAGTTCAAGTCTTTTTTGGAAAAGGGAAACAATTTTTCACAAAGTCGTTACTAAGGACATGTAAACCGATTTTTATGATTTGTAACAACCACTTCAAAATTTAGATATGATTTCATAGAGACAATAAAATGCAATTCCCTGCCAAACTTCAAAACCCAGCTTTTTTGTACACAAACAAGAAGAACAGCCCACAGAAAAGGTAACCTGATGATTTAATTCTTTTTAAAGGTAGAAAGACCTTGCCCTCCTCCAACCTTATTCTCAAAAGGAGCTGAAGTAACTATTACCTCTTACCCTATCAAAAATTACCACCTTGTTCTGCATCCCTGTGCCTCCTGTGAAGGAGGTTTGCAATCCTCATTCCATATAACCCATTTCAAAAATCTGCACCTTTTAAAGGCAGCCTTCACCTGTTCAGATAACAAAAACCATTACTGGCATCAAGAAAAATAAAGACAGAAAGCCTTTAAAAAAATACAGTTTAGAAATTACAGTTTTAATTTACTGCTCTTTCAAGCTCTACACACACCTGACAATTTTCAGGGTGTTAGTTAGCATTGGCCTAATGCTCACAGTAGTCCTATACAAACTTTTTCACTCACAGGTCTTCAAAATATATATATCCAAGGGAACTCAAAAGAAAATTGTTTCATACAACGAACCCTGTACTGTGCAGAGACCTGACTGCAAGTATATTCACTTCCTCCCAGGATAAAATTTGTGTTTGCTGCACCACTACAATTTCCGTTCAGGAACCCAGACTGATGAGAATGGCTCAAAAGGATTTTGTATCCTATACCAAGCCAAAACAATTAACACAAAACTCCCTGGAGCTCAACAGCTGGTCAAAAAGGTACTGCTGACTCAACCAAGAACAAAACAACTACAGAGAAATACGGCAGAGAAACATATTGCCTCATACATCCATTTTTGGTCTTTCTTAATGACCTTCTCACTAGATATGGTGAAAGATATTTTACTCCTGTCAAGGAAATAAGAAGAAAAAGACTTCTCGCTTGCAATCACTAGAAGATCATACCACATCATTTATTTAAACATACACTTTAAATAAATAAATACCCCACTAAATGTAGTTTTCCCTCATGGTAGAGCAAAGCTCATACATATCCAGTACTAATTCTGACATCTCACCACTGGTAGATAACGTTGTGTATGTCAGAGAAGGGAGACAGCTGAATGCAAGAAAAGAAGAAATGCAGGAAAATAAAGAAAACATTGACAGTCAAGCCTAGTAAGACACAGCTTCCTACATGGAAAATTACTACTGAATTCACCAAAGAGACTGAGCTGCGCAGGACCTTTTAAGGATTACTATTACTTATTCCACATTTCTAGCCCTTTACCTCCACAACAGCAGAGGCACCTACCGCTGCTCAGGCTTGGCTCGCCGAAAGAGCCAAAACAGCTTCACCACTAAACACAAGCCCAAATAAGTCTCAAGGTGAAATAAAAATCTATCAATCCTCAGGCAGGGAAACGGGGTTTTTTTCTTTCAAAACGGCTTTTCATCAGAAACACCGAAATCGGAGGGAAAGCGCCAGGATCTTGCACTCCACCGGCGGGCCCGCGAGAGGCGGCGCGGTGTTGACAGGAAGGCACCCACGTGCCGGGGGGGGGGGGGGAGGCCCTGCCCCTCGGGCCCACTCCGCGGCCCCGCCCCGACCGCACTCCCAGCCTGGGCCTAGCGCGGGGCCTCCTCCGCAGGGGAAGGGAGGGGCCGCGCTGGGCCAAGCCATCCCTCTCTCCCGGCGCGCCCCCGCCACACCGGGTGACCGCGGCCTTTCCCCGCGCTGGGCCTGGCGCCGCGGTGCCGCTGCGAGGGGGGACGGGGGCATCCCGAACAAAGCCGGGGAGCACAGCCTCCCTACCCCCAAGGCCTAAGCAAGCCCTCCGGGCAGCGGAAAACGCCGCCGCTCATCCGCCCATCGGGAGGGAGGCCTGAGCGGGGCCGCGGCCCGCCGCCCGCTCATGGGGGCGGAGAGAGGCGGCATCGGCGATTGGCCGGAGCGCTTCGCCCCCTCGGAAGGCCGCGGAGGGAGGTGTGTCCCGGCCCACGCCCGCCCCGGTGCCGCTATTCCCTTACCTGGCGCCCGCCCACCACCGGGCCGGGGAGGAGGCGCGTCCGCGGAGCAGCGGGAGCCGGGCCCGAGCACGGCGCAGTCCGCTGAGGGGAACAACCGCCCTGAGCGACGGTTACGGCCGCGCAACGGTCCGCCCCCTCGCCCCGCCCCTTTCCGCCCGCCAAGGGCTCCTATTGGCCAAGACGCGCCGTTTGAATCGTGGGTGGCCGCACGCTATTGGCTCCCGCGCGATGGCGCGGTCGTCCCGCCCGACGCGCGGCCGTTTCCCCGCCCCGGTGAGGAGACGAGACGAGCGGAGCGGCTCGGCCCCCTGACGGTGACGGGGCGCTGATAAGGGGTGCGGGCCATCTTAGGGAGCCTGCGCCACACAGCCCCCACCGCTGAGAGGTAAACAAAAACGGGGTGTTGTATACGGAGCAGTCGTGGTCTCGGCGCCTCAAACAGCGAGAGGACGAATGCTCCGACCCTGACTGAACAAGTGCCTGTTTTCCTGTCAGTTGTTCACTCACGGAGGCTGAAATGTGGTAAAAAACACCATCTCCCCAAGAAAAAAGGGTTAGAAGAGCACCATAATGTGGTTAACGCTGCCCTTTTGAGGCAACTTTTCAAGAAAAGGCCAAGTTACTGGCAGATTTTGAAATCAGGAAGGCTAAGCAATACTTGAAGAAAAAAGAGGTTGTGAAAAAGTTATACACGTCATCCTGTGCAGTGAGCTTTAATGTAAAATAAGTTGTTTCAAGTGTTCGGATCTTAAAAACAGTTAAGTCCTTTAAGCATGAAAGATGGATGTGTTTGTGTTTGTACAATCTTTATGGACCTCCCAAACTATCTAAATTCGGACACAGGCTGACAAGTAATTTTCTGGCCTAATCAAGAAAAAAATCACAAAAGGCAAGACTGTCATTTTCCAATACAGAAGACTGGCAACACCACACAGAAACAGCACAAATTTCATACTGAAAAAACCCAACATCATCACCACAAAACAAAGAAAACCCTGAAAACCATGACCAAAAGTGAACAGACAAAAGTAGGGCCTATGGGTAAGCATGGACTTAACTTGTTCGAGATTTACTGCTATTTACTTGCTCGCAAATTTGTGCGTTTTGTTTTTTTTTTTAAGTTTCTAACTATAATGTTTAAAGAGTACGGCAAGCATTTTACCCGAGTGCAGGAAATGGGTCTTCATACGTGAATTATTAAAAAAATATATATTTTAGTATTTACTCTGCCTAGTTTGGCCTTGAACTTTTTAATTTTCCCAAGCAACTTCTAAAACAATAAACATCTTTTGTATGACCCCCCTCCCCTTTTTACACAAAATAGGTCAGGTTATATTTTCTTATGCATTCTTTATATTTTTTACTACAGGATGCAATAATAGGCATCTAAATTAGACTAAAAGTTACTCAATCAAACCAGAGTCATGTTTAAGCATAGATTTAAATAAATGCAGTCAGAATACATTTATTCTTAGTTAGGTTAAAGCAATCAGCTTTTATCTGAAAGATATTTATTAACTTACCATACAAAAGAATGCAACAGAAGCTTCATTTTTCATAATGAATTTTTTTTATTCCAGCTGAGATTTTTGCTTTATTACTATTGCACAGTTTACAACTATAATATTAAGAAAGGTTTTCGGTAGATGTCTTAATTACAGCAACTAATGCTTGGAATAAGCCTGCTTCATGCTGTTGGCAACAGAGGCCTACAGTTAATATGCTGAAATATGAAGGCTTTCAGTTGGAATCTGATTTAGAGAATAAGCATGCTTTCAGAGTAATGGTTTGGTTTCGGGATTGCTTATTGAACCTGAATTAGAAAGCTATTGGGCCATTAAGAACTGTTTGTTGCAATTTTGACAGTGAACCTGTTGATAAATGGTATACATTTGAGAGATTGTTTTGGAAACATTTATGGGACCAACACAGGTCAACTATTAAATGGTACAAATGTGAAATCCAGTCAGACCATCACCATCAAAATGATATTACTTGCACACTGCTGCAAGTTAGCTTTTCAGGGTCTGTATAAAGGATTCAGAAGCAGAGAAATTTGCCAATCTACACATAAAGCATCTCAATCCCACAAAATAAAACTGAGAAAAGCATTCTCTAGGCTGTCATTTTAACAATAAACATTAAGCACTACAATGTCACACCTGCCTGAGAACATTACAACAGCTGTGTCCCTGTAAGATGTTGTTCCTTCAGAATTCAACCCTCAGTTCTCCATTTGATTTCAGTAAAGGAAAAATTCATTCACATGTAAGTTACAAATCCCAAGTGTTCTCAAGACACACAGCAGTAAAAAGTGCTTGAGTTTAAGAGAAAATATAAAATAGTTGGCTGTGTAGAAATTTAATATGAATAATATTATCTGTACTTTTGTAAAATCTGAGAGTTGTCAAAGTGGAATTTGAGATTGTCTGCAGGACTGAAGTCTAAAATAGCTCTAATTAACAGCTAGAAAGGCCTATAGAGGCAATGCTTACTCACATGGGGTTATATACTTAGTAGTCCTGGGAAGTTCAGTTGTACTGACTGGCCTTGGTAGAACAGGTTGGCTTTAGAGAGGACTTCTTCCCTCCAAACAATGAACCCTGCCAAGACTGGGGGCACTGAATTTAGTATCCTGGGATCTTAAGTTATCTTTAATTACATTAAAGATATTTTTTAAAATAATACGTCAGTTGATATCCCAAAACTTACAGCTTAGAATTGGTGACCATTTGTGTGCCCTGAATTGTTATTAACCAGGTTATTGCTGCCTGTAATATTATCAATTACTGATATTACCGTGTACTGATTTTTAAGCTAATACATCTGGAGACTCATAACTGTATTCTTTCTGAATGCCATATGAAAATTCAGGTCTCACAGCAGAGTGCTTAGATAAGTCAAGTCTACAGAACTAAATTCAGGTTATATCCAAACTATCTTCTTTAATTAATTATATGTAAATACTTCCTGAAGCATGAAATTTTACTGTAAACCATTTGACCTTTATTTTTCACTGTTATGCAATGATGTTTGCATACATGATATCTATCTTGCATTGTTTTCCCTTCTGTTTTTCACTTTCCATGAAAATTTTTGTGGCTGACAAAAAAAAATCCCATCTCAGAAGTGTTCTCATTCCAATAAAGTTTAAAGTCCAAAAAATTAACAAAACTTTCACTGACCAGGCAACTAAAGTTCTTACATTCATTTTTACACTGTTTCTGTCCATCTGCTTATCTCCTTTAACGTAATAAGTTGCAGATTTTGATTTTTAAAAATATAAATATTCAAATAAGTCAATTCCGAGACCAGTACCTATCTTTCACAGAAATAAACCCACTTGAAATTCACTGAACCACTTACGCAGCATTAGGGGAAAAGTATCCAAATATTTCCAGTATTTGGGAAAGACAACCGTAACACGCAGCAGCAGTAAGAGCTGACCATGAACTCTACTAAGTTTGTTTAGCTATGAAATACTTGCAACATTTCTGGTCAAAGTTGATCTTTTTCAGTCCCACAGCTAGATCTAACAGCCTAGCTGTCTGGGGAACTCCCATGGATCCATACCATACCTAGCAATAGCTGTGCTTAAGACAAGTACTTTGGGGTTATTTTGCCGTATGTGCTGTAAAAAGGTTGCAAAAAAACGACTCCTCCTATAAAGTTGCCAGCTGAGAAAGTTCAGAAACATTGTGATAAATGGCTTTAGCAGAGGCTTCAGAGGTGGGTGGGGTAATCAGCTTCTGTTTCCTCTCCTGATTAGCCCTTTGCTTCTGTGGAAGAAAACACTTGTAGGACTTACAGTAAGGTGGGGGGTTTATAGTCTGTTAAAAACCACCATGTATTTATACGTATGGGTACTGTATGTATATACTATATATGCATATACGATATAGACTATAGTGTGTACATATAGATATACACACACACTACATGCTTTCTCTTTCTTCCTCTCTCTAGTGTTATATATGATCAAAGCATCCTAGTCTGTCTATTGAAAAGACTTCTACTGTTTGTATGAGAAGAAGAAATCTCCTAGATGTCAGCTGTCTTCACATCTTCGCAACACATGCAGCAGTCACCTGCTCTAGCCAAGCAGACTGTGATGAACACGTAAGTTGTCTATTTTAGATCACAAAACGTAACTGAAAAGGCAGACTGAATTCTGCTCATTGACAAAAACATCTCCTCTCTGCTTCTCAAACTGCTGTTGGAAAACTAGGGACAATCCACTTTTAGAAGATTAAAGAGTGTGAATGCACTCAGGCACTTGGAGGTTTGTTTTGAACAGTACATATCATTTTATTCATTTTTTTTCAGTGTTAGAATGGTTGTTAAAAAAGGACCAGGAGATTTGGGATTAACCTCTGAATTTTGTTGAACTAAATAAATAGTGGTTTTGTTTGCATGGACTTCAGTAATGCAGGGATTTCACCCTTGACCACAGAAGAAGTTTCTCATTATATATTAATTTATTATACATTGAAATTGGAACTTAAGACCCCCTATAAAGGAACAGCGTGATAACAAACAGTATGGCTCTGGGTAAATTAAGTTGAGCACTTGCATTCTGGGAATTTTTTGCTAAATGTTTATCTTTAGAAACAGCTTTAAAAAATGCCCAAGGCTATCAACAGTGCTGGGCTCAGCAATAAGGAGAGGGGTACAGATACATACAAACTGACTGCAGTTCTCTAAACAGGAGAAGGAGAAAAAAACACATTGAAACTTTGATCTCCACAACAGTGCAACAAGCTTCCTTTCTGTATTGTATGGGAATTTATAAATAAGACTCATTATTGACTAAGGGAAGTTGATGCAATACTCTAAGCAATGGGTACTGAGATAAGAGTTTTGGCTACTGTATCTTCTGCTGGGCTGCTTACCTTCCCATTTTTGCAGCACGACTGTTGAATTACTCCAGCAGTAAGCCCTTGAAACAGGCAGCTTATGGAAAATGCAGACTATGATATTTCCAAGTATATGTAAGATGTCTCAGAGGTATGTGCAGTAAAGAATTGTAAATGTTTAAACAGAAAGTGGTTTTAGCTTTAGAGAAAGATTTAAAACCTTATTACTTTAAAATAGAAAGAAAAGCCGCTCTTGCATCCCAAGCACCCTCTGACTCACAAGTGGTTTCACAGAAGGCTTCTGGCTTTTGAGCCAGTATCCTCTAGTCTTCAGAAAGAGGTTACAGAGAAGAGAATGACTTCGGCTGATGCTGAAGCCATCTGGGATCTCTGCAGGATGAACATACCTTCCCCCTGGTTCCTGTGTGACAACCTGCCCTGGATGAAGGGAGAAACTTGGCCTTGCTCCTCATGTGTAGCACATGAACAATGTCACATCCCTAAACTATGAAGGCACTCTGGTACCTGGGAAAAAAACAAACAAACAAACCAACCAACCCACCCCTTGGCAAACGCAAAACAGACAGAACCCAAAAGCTTTGAAGTGACAGCCCAAACAAGCACCACATATACGTGTGTTTGTGTATATATAGATAAAATATACATATGTATATATGTATAGGTACAAAGAGTGAACAAAAATGCCAGCTCTCTAGCCTTATTTTTGGAACCAATTAGTGATTTTTATGCCTGTGGCTAGCAGTACACACAACTCCCTGCAGTAGCTGAAACTCCTATTTATGAGGCTTTGTAACACAAGCTGAAGAGGGCCACAAGCTGCTAGTCCAGAGTGACAAGCGGTGGAGCTGCTGGTGCTCAGCCAGGCAGGGATCAGCAGCGAGGCTGCAGACTGATCCAGGCCAGGGGCGCATGAGGCCCTGCCTCAAGGTAGAATATTGCACCCACCACCAGTGTTCAAAAAATGTATTAAAAATTCACTGTAATGTTTTTAATTTAATTAAAAAAAAGGGAGAGCACCGTTCTTTTAGGGGGAATATGTAAGAAAAATAATTTGGGGAAATTTGTACACATATTTGTAACAAGTAATTCTAACACTAGGATATGTAAAGAAGTTGATATATTTCTTACCAGAGTAGAGACATCAAAGAAATTATTTTATTTAACATGGCACTCATAGTCCGTCTCCTGTATGTGGTACTACTGCTATCCTCACACTTATCTTCTTATTCTAGAAAAGAAAAAATAGATCTAATTACTGAAACATGCCAAACCAGACGTTATAAATGAAGAAATCAGTTTCACACATCTTGCAGGAGATGAGGTCACATACTTTGGCTTTATGAGCTAGTATTACTGCATCTCTACTCCCAATTAAATTTACTTCTATGTCTGATTAAACCTGTTCAACTAGTTCTGTTTATTATTTTTTAAAAATACAGTAATTTAAATGTTAATTAACTCTTTGAACTTCAACAGCTACGTTTCTACTAATGTTAAAATATATACCTGTACTTAATTTTTCCACCGTGTTTTCTCAAGATGGAGGCTTTAAATAGATGCTAGCAAGAAACAAACAAAAAAAGCAAAATTCATTCAGATGTGGCCACCAAAACTGTAAATCAGCATGACATTTGGACTGGGCTCACTTTTTGTTTTAGTATCTGCCACTGGAACTGTCCAATAGAGCTGGACAAAAGAAAAGCTTTCTGTAATCCAAACTAGCATACGTGCATCAAGTTGTACATTTTAATAAGTATTAGTTATATTAAGTATTGGAGCAAAGCTTCAGTGTGTATCTGTGATCCTTCCCAGGTGTTTTTCATCACTCAACTTTTAAAATTGTTACAAAACATATTCACATAAAGTTAGTTTAGTTAGAAGTAATTTCAAGTAAATTAATTGGAAACCTTCAGGGCAGCATTTGCCTATACAAGCCTACACCTCCCTTATTTCCATAAATCTTTCCTCCCCTCCATTTTAAAGTCTGTCTAGCTATACTATGGCCATGACTTTATTCATGGCCCATTTATAACACAACAACAAATTGATCTCCACGTTCTTGGTTAAACAGTGAGAAGCTAACAGCTGCAACAGAAGTGATGAAAAACAATACTAACATGAAGAGTTTTGGTGAGACAGTACCTGGACACAGATAAGAGGCAAAGATCATTGCAAACTTCAGAGCCTTCTCTTTTTCTCTCTCCCCCATTTCTCTCCAGTTCTCTCATTTGCAAGACAGGATAAGCTGACCCCAAAATGTGATTTATGGGAAGCAGAAGCTACTGTCAGACTTCTAATTTAATTAAAGGAGAAAGGATAATTAGGATGGTTTCTAGCCTAAACTATACTAAGACAAATTCATAATTAATTCTGGCACTAGGCAGACTGCCAGTTTTCAGACACTTCTTTCTTATGCTAAATTTTAAAGGCAGAATCATCCCTGCCTGTTAATGCAATAGTCGTCTGTTCTCTCTGCAAATGCATCTGTAATTTTAAAGTTTCTGATAGCAGTTGCAGGCATTCCCGAGGAATCAACGGGTCAGTGTTCTGAAACAAGTGACTCAGATATTTAAAAAAAAAAAAAGTATTTCTGTTATGATGGATTTCCACACAATGTTTATTTGTTCAGCAGTACTCAACCACACACACACAAAAGGAAACTACGCTTTGTTCTCAAAGCAAGCTTGCACTGGCGCAGACATCAGTACATTGGCTTAGGGTCCCAGTAGGGCAATTCAGGCGGCTCACAAATATTTTCCCCAGCCTGTGAAGAGCTGACCAGTCCCAGAGAGCTTTGTCAAGGTTTTTAAGGCCAGAATTAGACCACTGTGCACAGAACACATCTGGCTTTTTTTGTGGGCAGTAGGTGGCAGGATTCTGGTTTAAGATTCATTGTTATCAGTATTAAATACAAAAAACACCCCAAAGATGCAGGCACATGATATTGAGCTGCATGAAATTGCTTCTGTCTGAGCACAACTTCACCGGCCAGCAACGCACCTCAGCGATAACCTGACCTGAAGGCAACCTCCAGTGCACAAAAACAAAGAGGCTTCCTGCTCCTACGTGCTTTGCATTTGTGCCAACAGGCAACATGACTCATTCTATTTACTTGTAAATTGTGCTTTCTCTTCAAAATTACTCCAGCTAATCTGGCCTGGATGGATCCCTCCCTCTAAGACTGCACAAGCCCGCTGGAAGACCCACAGATCCTAGCAGGTCATTTTCCCTTTTTCACACTTTGTTTCTCTGAGGTGAAGCTGCTGTTGCATGGCTCAGAGGTTATTCCTGTACAGCATTGGCATTACTCGTCTTACACACACACTCCTGATGAAAGCGCGTGGCATGCAGCAGGAGGACCTTGCAGTGCAAAGGCAATTGGGGAACCAAGTTTGAAAAATACACCTCGATCTAAAAAAAAACACCTGATTCACTTTCTTACATCTCTGTTCCTTTTCTGTCTGCTATGTATAAAAATATTACCCGGAGCATGTTTCCCCCAGTTACGACCTTTGCCGACATTGCAGTGGCCTTTTGGTGAAGCTGTGGTGGCCCAGGGCAGCCGTCTGCAAAGTGATTTCCTGGAGTAGCTGAATCTGGGCTCTGCGGAGGTGCAGCATCCGCCCTGTGTCTGCCTGCTGCTTCGGCACTGAGACATCGTGTGAGCTTTCCCCTGAGAGGGGGAGAAAAAAATAAAACCCAGATGGAGCTAATGGTGGCCAAAAAAGCTGGGGCTGCTTTTGCAGGCTGAAGCAGACAAGGTCTCCAAGAAGGCTAAACAGAAATCAGATGATCACCACTGTGTCCTCAAGCCTTGCTTCAAAACTGGGGTTTTAAAGCATTTTCAAGCCGGCAGTATTTTTTTTTTTTCTGCAAAGAAAAGAGGATAAAAAGGCATCAGCTGACATAATATCTTTTCAGTCTTGGTGGCTCACATAAGCTTGGGTAGCAAAAGCTTTCCTATTCAAGGGATCCAAAAACACCGGACAACGTTCAGGCTGCTAAAAGTGGTTTGTAGCCAGCTATTGAACAACCCTTGCTCGTGGTCCTGCCTTCCCCCTGCAGCCTTTGCTTTGAAAAGGTCTAATTCATAAATGCACAACATCTGAGGAGGCTTCTCATGTTGCTTCAAAAGCAATCCTCAGGGAAAGGCCTTTCTCTAACTGCTTTCTTAGCTACCTATTTACATTTCAGTGAGGAAATTATACAGAGCGCCCAAACTGTGAGCTTTGCCAGTGAAACTGCTGCTCCAGTGCTCACATGAAACTCAGTTTTGCTTTCAAGTTCAAGATGAGATGATTTTCTCTTCCTGCACACAGCTGCCAGCTGCTTCTTGAGCTTTCTCAAGCACAGCACATTTTCTTTGCTGGGAGAGAGGAAGTTCCACTTTTCAAAGCACCAAGACCCTCCCACGCCCCCAGTCTATTCCCTGGTTACTATATAGAACCTCTCAGAAGACCAAAAAAAAAGTGAAATGCTAACTTGTGTTGGCCACTTCGTATTTATTCAATGGCTTTGCTCATTAGCTGTGTAAGTGTCAGAACCTTTCTTTCCTCCCCCGAGCAGGCACAGGGCGGTAACATCAGCATTTAACTGCAGAAGGGAGTGCAGCTTCTGGTTTGCTTCCCTCCTTAGTCACCAGTTCTGAATAAATCAGCACCAGTGATTGCCACTAATGTTCCTTTGCAAAATGAGAGCCCTCCTAGTCCTTAGAGATGTATGCCTCCTTAACCTATTTCTTTTTCTCTTGTTTTTGTCTGCATGGTAGAGCTGGTACATGTGCTATTCAGTTTTCTTTAACTCAATAGTTAACAAATGATGCTGAGCAAATCAGAGATCATGGGCTTATAAACATGTAAGAAACTGGGTTTAAATATACATAAGAAATTGATACATGCAAATTTATATAATTATATAGGCTACATATTGCACACAACTTACAATATATAATTAATAGCTATACAATTATGCATAATTATATAATTTATAATTCTGGCATTTGCAATATATAAGCCCATTTATTATATATATGTAATACAAACACTTCAGAAATTTTATAATTAAAAATTTTACTTGGTAGAGCCAGCTATGAACTTTCCTGCAGTTCTGGAGAGTACTTCTTACTTGAAGTCTACACAACACAGTTAAAATCCAGTTTATAGCTTCACAGCACACACGAAGTGTAAAAATGTTGCCAGCGAGCAAGCGTTTCCAGAAGCACTGTGTCTGGACCTTATTGTTTTGCTCCTCAGACAGGAAAACTATTGTACCTCTGGCATCCTCAGCAGCTGCCCTAGTGAGGGCGGTTCTGAGATATGATCTCAGAATCCTGCTTGTCACAGTGATTTCTCCTGAGCTGCTGCAATTTACCCAGTTTGAGTACATGCCACAGTAAAAGGGTAAAACAAAACAAAACAAAAGAAGAAAAAAGAAAAAAGAAAAATTAAAAGGGAAAAAAAAGAAAAAGGAAAGAGAAAAGAAAAAAGGAAAGAAAAGTATAAAGAAAGGAAAAAGAAGAGAAGGAAAAGAAAAGAAAAAGGGAGAAAAAGAAAGAACAGAAAAGAAAAAAAAAGGAAAGCACTTCAAGATTTAATTTTTAAGCAGTTTCAATTCATTACTTCTCTGCACATTTCTTCCCACCTCTCTTTATCCCATTGCAAAGCAGCCAGACTTGCCTAACACCTACACTAGTGGTGGAGGAGCAGAGCTGAGCTTTGATGTTGTGCTCTGGATCTGTGTAGCTTCATGTGGGAGGAAAACAAACCCTCAACCATTTCTGCTGATTAAATTTCAGGCTCAGGGTGTAAGTATGTGGCTGTATGGCATGGCAGGGGACATCAGGAGGGAAGCAGCAACGCTGTGCTGTTCCCAGAGCAGCGACACCAAACGTAGAGACTTGTTTCCTACCCCTAAAACATCAAGGGGTTTGGATTCGGGACCATCCATTTGGGGCCTGGAAGTCCCTGGAAGAGATTTTTTTAAATGCAACCTTTTATGCCTCAGTAAAAATACTATTTTTAGAGATGTTCTCAAAGAAACCACTGACACTAAGATCATGGTGAGCTGCTTCTAGTCTTCACTTTGTGGCCTCAGGGGCTGGTTTACTGCAGGATCATACAGATGAGCAGAAAAAAATGGACAAGACAGACAGGAGAAGTTCTACAATGAATTCTACATCTGTTGCACAAAATACAGCTAGTTTATTCCCAGCTGTAGTACCTTTTCAGTCTAATCTATACAGTCTAATCTAGGATTTATTTGCCTTCTGGTATATACGATACAGAACAAAAAATGTTAAAACATTAGGGGTCAAATTAACAAATACACAGATCATGAAGGAAGTATCTTTTTTTGGTAATAAGACCTTTACCTACCTTGATGGCAGCGGGAGTCCCACCTATCATGTTGGCCAGAAACTTGGGAGAAGTTACTGTATTTACAGACAGGACACCAAGGCCGTGGGCTGCTCCACGCCTTGCTGGTGTTACTGTAATTCCACGTTCCTTTGGAGTACATGTTCCAACTGCCGTGGTTCATGCATGATTATTACCGAGCTGGATACCAACAGCCCCCTCGCCTGTCGACTTCATGTGCTTACACTGAAGTCCTGCCGTGGTGACTGGTTCCCTGCAGACATTAGCTATACAGACATGGGGCTTATTTTAGGGATGAACAGACCCCACGGTGTTCACAGCGTGAAATAAAAAGGCATACAGAGGTTATCCTGGTTTCTTCCCTTCATTCAACATCACTCCTTTCCACTGTCTCCTTACATCCTTCTCTACTGAAGCCCTCTGGAAGGTGATGGATGCTGCAGAGCACTCACACACTTGGCCATCCTGTCTGCATGAGCACATTGGGTTGTGCTTCCACACTCTCACAGGAAAAAATTTCTTCCCAATATCTCATCTAAATCTCCTCTCTTTCAGCTTAAAACTGTTACCCCTCATCCTGTCACTACACTCCCTGATCAAGAGTCCCTCCCCATCTCTCCTGTAGCCCCCTTTCAGCACTGGAAGCTGCTCTAAGGTCTCCCTGGAGCCTTTTCTTCTCCAGGCTGAACAACCCCAACTCTCTCAGCCTGTCCTCATATGGGAGCTGCTCCAGCCCTCTGACCATCTTCGTGGCCCTCCTCTAGACCTGCTCCAACACTGTGCTCCTTCCCAAAAGGACGTTTGGTAGCAAGCAACAAGTACCCTCCACAGTTTTCAGCCAAACAAAACCCAAAGACTCTGCACGATCAGGTTGTTACAGGGCTTTCATGAGACCAAGGAGAGCAGTTTGCAAGCCCAAACTGGTGGCTCTGAACTGGGGACTGTGGGAAGATATCAGGATCCAGCTGGCCAGGCATTTTCCAACCGTCACAGATAACTCTTCCTCTCCTGTGTTTTCTGAGGCCCCTTTGAAATTCAAGGAGGCAGAAGAAAGAAGAACAACTCTTACACCACAGTTTACCTGTCCCAGTATCTTGACAACAAATCTTGAATTGTTCTGACTTAAAAAAAAAAAAAAAGCTTTGATTCACTAGCTTGATTAATTATTTTTATCTAGTGCTTACACAAAGCTTCCTCTAAGTCTTGTCTATTGAAATTGTAGCAGCAAATTCAGTCTGTTACAGCTTCAGCAGCCATTCCAACTCTCCATCCAAAGAGCTCTCACTACTAATGCTTCCAGGGAAATGTCTGTCACTGCGTAAAACCACCCAATTCAGTGACTGCAGAATTTACCATTTATCTGAACCAGAATTAGATGACTGCATGACGTGCTTTTTGAACCCTGCATTGATTGCTGTCTCAAGACATGTGTTTCTTTTTTCTCTTCTTCAAGGAAGCCATCTGAAAGCCATCTCGGGCGCAACTTGAAGACAGATAGACACATAGGGGTGATACTCGGTAAACCTATTTTTCCACATTATACCTGAATTTATTTGTTGTGCACATCTAACAAGTTGATGACTACAGCACTGACTTGAGTTGGAAAGTGGTTTTCCTCTATTAGGCACCCTCTCTGACAGACTACCACACAGCACTGTGAGAGTTCAAGGTAAATTGTGCTTTTCTCAGCAAAAAATCCTAAGCAGCATGCCTCCGCAGAAACCTCATATACAAAACCGAAAAGGATTTTGCACTCAGAGTGCAAGGGACCATGTATTGGGACCTCTCATACACGCTGGAGCATGCCCTGTGAATGTGTGGCTTCTGGTTTGAAGTGCTGCAATTAAACTAGGGGAAAGTAAAGCAATCAGTGTAGGCTCTGACCTCTCATGCTGGGTATGTATTAAACGCGTCGTAATTAGCATGCCAATTAACTGTGAGAAAAATGTCCTGTAAAGCCTCCATCCTTGTCTTTGCTTAGGGGGGGAAAAAATGAATGTACTTTCCATCAGCTTGATGGACTTTGTCCATATGTCACAGTATTCAACTTTTTTTTCCTGTTTGCAGCTTTCTAACAGGTTTTTCAATGGAAGCAGAAGCCACTGCTTCGCAGACATAGGACTCTGAACAAAAGGCTTACGTTTCCACCTTCTCCTCTGCATTTAGATGTTTTAGGTGTTGTTCTGGGGCTCAGAACAACCCAGGCCCCACCTGCCCCGTAAAACAGGTTGTGCAAAATTAATCTTGAGGTTGAGGTATTTTCCATCCCTTCTCTTTCTCCCTTCCCCACCCTTGTGCATGAAAAATAACTTACAGCACAAAATCTTGATCTGACATTTCTTTTGTGGTCTCTTCCTTGCCTGTTTTGTGACCTGTACCCTCCGAGAGCACAGACTGCAATTGCTGTGCCATGGCGCTGGGGCGTTATTAACCGCATTACACTTCTGCAATGAGTTCAATAAACTGAAATGCAAAAATATTTCTCTACTGTTTAACAAGAGGAATTTCAAACTGTGGTAATAATACAAGGTTTCAATTTCTATCTCCGATTTCAGCATTGTGAGATTTACTTTTGCTGATAGGCAAATTCATATGAAGACACTGAGCAGCACAGAAAAAATTGGTTTTGTGCTTACTGGATTCATCGTAAGCTTCCAGATAATGCAGAAAGCCGGAAAGGCTGCTTTGGATAGTAAATTGAAGGAATTAATTGGATGCATTCTTTCATCAGGAAACAGCATTCAGTTCTGAGCATTGCACTTTGAGCAAGCAGCTGAATTCTAATCTGGAGAGAGTTCATAAAACCACCAACCTCAGGGACCCCGATGGAGCGGATTTCATCAGAAGCTGCAGGTGACACACAAATCAAAAGCTACAGTATAAAGGCACAAGAATACACTTTTTCTGAAAGCCCAGGAGACTCCAAGGGCCTCCAATGGCATAAGTTGTTGTGAACTCCGTGCAAAAACCCCAGCCACCATCAATGTTTCATGAAACAATCCCGAAGCTGCTCTGACGTACGTCGCTCTTACCAGCCATGTTCCAGCTTCAACCATACTCTGCAGAACTGAGCACAGAGCAGCCACAGCATCACTAGCAGGTCTGGCAGCCCAGAGACATAATTACACGCATTATGCGGCAGCGACAGTGATGACAGGCTTAGAAGACAGTCCCATAATCAAGTGAATGTACAGATAAGAACAATAATAGCATACAGTAACTCGGAGAAAGATAACAAGCGGGTTACTGAAATGCGCTTCTAGGAGTAGAAAGATCAACTCAGATAGGAGGGAATCAAACTGGCATTTCTTTTGATTCCAGTTCAACCTCAGCTAAAATCTATACATTCAGGGTTAGGTCCAGTTCAGACTACCACCGGACACCCCCCTACACACACACACCATTTCATGTACAGAATTGAGCTACATCGCTTCAGACCTCAGCTTCACTAGAAGTATTTTACAATGTGAAACTATATGAAATCCTGAAAATGTTCAAAAAGTGAATTTTTCTGTAGACCGCTTTTGTGTTGCTAGGAAAATGATGTAGGAATCATTCCGATGGAATCTTAGACCCAAGGGGCAGAATGATAATTTAAATCTTGATTATTGAGCTGGAACAAACCTGAGGAGTCCCTCATCCAACATCTGTCTCAAAGCAAAGTCAGCTGTAAGGTCAAGCCTGCTCATTCAGAGCTTTAAATGTCCTTGAGGTGGCATTTTAAATAGGACAATAAAACATTCTTTAATGCCTGCACCAATACTCAGCTATCCCAGCTACAGCCACTGAACACTGCAGTTGTAAACCTTGCCAGCAGATGCCACTACAGTAAAGTTGTTATAAAATTCACAGAAGAATCAAGATGAACACTTGTTCCTTGGTGTCTCTTGGTACCTACCCAGCAGCTTCACTGAATTACTTACCTCAGCAGCTGGTCATTGGAATAAATTCCCCAAATCCTGTACCACCATCCCCTCCCAGGGGACAGCATGCCCTTGGGTTTAGTGCAGAAACAAAAGCACAGCACTGCAAAGCACAAGGGTCTTGATGCAAGCAGAAAGGCTGAATGTGGCAGATGCTGGTCACTGCATTTAACCCCCCCAAGAGAATCTGAGGTGGACAACAAGGAGCACGACAGAAACCTCAAGAAACAGCCACGCTTGGAGCATCCTGCCCTCAGTCTGTGCTGCCTGAATCCTCAGAGAACTGCTGGTACTCAGGCAGCCTGAAGCATCTCAGCAACTTCCATACAAGAAGGGACTAGAAAAGGGCTTAGGTTTTGGTTTTGTTTTGGGGTTTTTTGTTGTTTTGTTTTCGAAGTTTCACCATAAACTGTTGCTTCTTGATACAAGAAACCTGGCTGGGCACAGGCATTAAAAGCCAGCAGTCAGCAGGCACCACCAGCCTCGTCCAGGGAAGATCAGGCTCCCCCTCAGCTGGAGCGTTTTGTTGGTCAGATCTCTGTTGGCTCTCAGTCTCTGACCATCCCGACACTTTTCAGAGAAAGAAGAAGCAGTGCTATTGCTAGTGAACTGGCCAGACAATACACACCTGTCCTTGAAGAGGCTGTGGGGAAGTGGTGGAAGAACCCATCTGCTCTTCTTGGCCTGTGCTAGCTAGAGACAAGAGAGCAGATGATAGGAGAAGCCCAGCTGCAGAAAACGTTCCCATCTGCTGCCAGCTGGGCAGCCTGAGAAGCCTGATAAAGACTCAAAATGCTGCTCTAGGCCTTGACAGTGGTGGCCTGTGACTTATCCAAGGAGCAGTTCACCACTGCAGAGAGGCAGGGAACACCACGCCCCAACCTCCTGCAGCTGCCTGAGGGCTTTATTCTTTAAATGAAACATACAGTTGCAAAGGCACCGTAAAGGAGGGAGGAAGGAGATAATGTACGGTGGGTTACATACTATAAGGCAGGCTGAATGACATGGAGGTGGACCTTCAAATCACAGAAAATAACAAAGGTATTGCTGCTTCTGAACAGTTGTAGCGAGCACAGGAAGGCAAGAAAGCACATCCATAATGGTTTTACTTGGAGGAATAGGAACAAGACAGACCCTTAAATGAAAAACACGCAGTCCACACAGTTCCTGGACACCCTATGAACTAAAGGAGCTCACCAGCTTCTGAAAGAGATAGAGAGGGACACAGGAGAAAAGCACTCTCCTCCCAGGAAGAGAGACAGGGAAGTCTCCCCTGGGCTCTTGGGTTTCTCAGAAGCGAATTTGTCTGCTCATGATGCCCTCGGGGAAGGAGGCGCATCCACAGGAGCCCCCTCCTTGTGAGTCTCTCCTCCTCTGTAATCTCACTGATCTCAAATGGGATGACAGAAAGTTACTTACCATAGCACCCAAACCACCAGCTGCACAGCCGTCAGGGAACTGGAAAAAATTCCTTGGGAGAAAAAGAGCCAAAAGGAATTGCTCCTTGAGCAACGGTGGCCCCAATGGCCCTGTATTGTCAAGCCACAGCCTGAGAAAGATAAAGCCTTCATCCTCTGGAGATGCTGGTTTCTCTCCATTGACTGTTATCTAGGCTGAGCTATTAGCAGCTCTCCACAAGGCAATTTTCTGTAAACTTAGATTAACTGTATGTTTATGGCACATGAACATGTTGCCTCATGTCAGGAAATAACATAACTGAAACTGCAGAACCAAGATTTCCTTCTCTTTTTTTTTTTTCTTGCAGTTGTAGCAGATTTTTTTTTTGGTCACCTTAGAGATACAACAGCATTGGGGTCAGGCATTTGTTAGAAGGTAAAATGCATTTTTTTTAACTGGTTGGTTATTTCGAAGGATGATTATCTTTGCCTTACAGAAAATTCTACCTGAACGTAGCCAAGGGCTGAGATCAAGAGCCATTCAGCCACTGTAAAGGAAAAGGAAAGAAATACAGGAACTCTTTCAGAACACCACTTAGAAGAATGAATGCACTTGAGTAAAACCACCTGTCACGGTCCACTAAGGACTCGTGGTGGTTCTTTGCTGAGATCTCTAAGTGCAAAATTAAGGCGACCACGCCAAAAGGGGTTAGCTTCAGCTAAACAGCAAAAACTTTATTATTTTGTGTCCGTAAGTGACGTGCGATAGATAAAGGGAGTGAAAAGTAAGTAAAAAGAGGAAAAGAGGAATATAGCTACCACCGCGGGTCCAAGGCGTCC
>WKFP01015553.1:215986-232499 GCA_011057875.1 Pterocles orientalis | reverse complement strand
GAGATGAGTCTTGCTCCCAGGCCGCATCAAATCCATAGAAAGGACCCTATAGTCTAACTGGGGGTGTCATGTCCTTAATGACAAGGTTGAGACAGCGATGATTTTCTAACTGACTCTTACACCACCACTAATTTGCACCAACTGCACATTTGACAGAACTCAAGCAGCAGATGCAGACCTCTTCTCCTTTCACCCCGCTGACTCTTGGCATTTGATGATACTCTACCATCATCACTTGACATTTTAAGTGCTCCTTTTGTAACACAGTCTAGTGTTTCTCGTGATATCCCCTATGTAGTTTGCTAGGAATGTTTAACGTGAATATGAAAAGCTCCTTTTAATAAGTCTAATCCTGCAGTCGTCATGCAAGCAAAGCTTCAGTTTTGAATGAGAACTAAAGGATTAGATCCTCTAATCAAAATCTCTTTATTGCTACAGGTTACTTTGTGTTCTTGCATAGAATTTCTACAGACAAAGTCTCCATAAATTTAACACAGAAATGTGGGTATGGATGGGACCTCAAGGCATCATCCAGTGAAACTCCTGCTATGAGACATGATCAGGGAAGCCTCAGTCAACACCACTGAGATCTTAAGACAAAACTTTCCAGTGAACAGAAATGCAAGACTTTTGTACCCCATTTCAGGATTTCACCCTGTGAAATAATTTTACATCTTAAAAAGTAATTTAAAACTTAAAATAATTTTCCATCTGCTTGTTATCTCTTAGCCCTTGATTAAATTAAATCAATCTATTCCCCTCCTCCCCAGTTCCAAGTAGGATGGAGTGAATACCACCCATGCCACCCATATATTTATTATGCTTTTAAATACCTCTCAATTATTTCACAGGGGTTTTGTTTTGTCTTTCAACAAATCCTACATCATGGGCTCCCATCAGGTGTGACACCCAGCTTACTCCCCATTTTCCCCACAGCACCCCATTCCGCCACCTCCATACCCACAGCACCAGGCAAATGCAACACAACCCGGTCTGCGTGGTTCTTTTGCACTCAAGTATTCTGCAGTTCATCTGCACTGAATGTCAGATTTTAAGCCATCTCTTCAATTTATCAGACTTACTCTGAACTGTCAGTCATTTATTTGGCTAAAAGAAGCGACCCCAAGACAGACGTTCATCTGGATTCCACCTGACAGCATGGCTTCTTCCCTCTCCATTTGAGCAGGGAAATAAATACACCTTGCAAGCATCTTCTTCCTTTCTTCCTCCAAACCATTTTGAGCCATTATCGTAACAGTAGTGAACTCCAGACTACCTTTTCTACTCCCTTGTGTGGTCTTGTGGGACACTCTCAGAGCACCATTAAGTTAAGATACAATCTTGATGTCTTCCTCCTTATCAACTAAGCAGATGACCTCATTCAAGCAAATGGTTTGGATAGGTCTGTTCTCTTCAAATCCACAATAGCTTTTAAAAAAATCTTTTAAAGCCAAATTACTTCTTGAATACTTACAATCACGTTTTAGTAATTTCAGCGTTTTGTGAGGATCAAAGCTATACTGATGCACTGACAATTCCTCCAGTCCTCCTTTTCCAACCCTCCTCTCACTGGTAATGCAGACTGCGTTACCAAAATCAGCTGGTACAGACAGAGCTTGAAACAATAATTTATGCTCAAACATCAAACCATACAATTTGCGTTTGATGGGCTCCAGAAATGTAAGACAAAGTTGCCTTAGAAAAGCCTCTTTTTTCCCCCTGTAGTTTTACTGCTGCCTAAAGTGCAGTTGTTCTGCAAAAGGGATTTGTAAGGGCATCACGCTTTTTGCATCAATCTTTCTACACTTTGTTCATTTTACAAACTTGGAGACAACTCTTCCAACTGTCAGCCCTACACATTAATCCTGCCTCTGGAAGTCAGCTGTTTCTTTTCTGGTAACCCCACTGCTCTCAACAGCAATCAGCCCTTAATAGCAAGAGCAATCCCACAGCTGGAAATATTCTAATTAACAATTCTGGGGGCAATGCAGAATGTAGTTCACAACGACATTGTTGGCTCTGTGGGATAACAGGCACTGAAAGAACGTCCTCCCTAAAGCCAGGAGAGGCATTTGAACTGAAGTGCAATATTCTACCTTTGTTTGCATTCAGAAAAAGAAACTAAAATGATGAGCATAGATGCAAACACTCAAAATCAGGAACTGCTGGTAAGAAGTTAGCTATTTTAAACAGGAATTAAACAGGCATTAAAACACCCAGCCCATACTCTGGGGCTTCTTCCAAAAACAAGAACAGTGCTGACCAACAAGGCCTGCCGCCTGGCAGCAAGGAGCCACACTTGCTGTCCCAGCAGCTGCGCATCAGCTGGGAGGACAGAACCTGGCTTATCCCCAAACAGGTACAACCCTTTCTTCAACTCTCAAACACTGTAATCTTTGCTTCCCAGTCACTGTTTATGCGATTGTCTCTGCCACTGATGACTTTTTCCCTTGCCCCTGTCTTGGTCTAGCTTTGACAGTGATGCTTTTGTCATTCTACATCCCACGCAGACTGCCATTTCCTGAACAGCCCGAGATCTTGGAAATACTTTCGTTCAGTTTTTTCATTTTAAACAAAATCTTGTGTGTTTAGAAATAGGGATCACATGTAGGAACACCTTCCCTTAATTGCCCCATCATGTTTTTACTGAAGCTAGCAGAGTGTAAACACCCTCCCTCCCCCACCTTACAATTAATACCTCTGTTCCCACAGACCTTATTTTTCCTCTTCACTGGCTCCAGCTATTTTAAATGTTTCCCATGACCAAGCACAATATTGGGCATTGTATCTGGAGCAGAACTGCCCTGCGATTTACTCCAGCTGCTGCCTTTGCTGGGTGATTTCACAGCAAATTATTATTTGCTCATTAATATACAGTCACGTGAGTAACACTCCAGCTTGAGCATTTAGGGGGAGTATTTAATATGGTTTTATTTAAATTGCATTCTTTATACTAGAGTAAATGCTTGGGTATTTGTACTACTGTGTCCTGAGGCTTGTGAAGTTCATTTTTTTTTTGTTTTGTTTCTTCCTTGTTAAATGGATAAGAGCCTTTTGCCAAGCAGCATAGTCCACATCGCCTGCCACCTTCTCCCCCTCCTTCAGAACTGCAGCCAGACTATTTTTCCATTCATCACAGCATCACTGTGATCCCGATATGGTGGGACTCTGGTTGTAGGGAACCAACAGAAAACTAGTACACGATTGCTGATAAAGTCCCAGGGAAATACGGTGGGGTGCAGATCTTCTGGAACCTAAGCTTAACTACAAATTACTGTAACCAAAGTCAACTTAACAAAGATTTGCAAAGTAGCTCCATATCCAGGGGCTCAGATCCACTCTTTGTCTGATAAGGCGCACCAGAGTATCCCAAACTCTGCCCTGAACTGAGCAGTACATCTCATCTGCTGCAGCCCTGGAAACTCAATAACTCTGAAATACTAAACTCTGGACCAGAGTACTTTAAAAAAGGAGAATCTGAAGGATGTATATATGAACTGGTGGCCCCCAAGTGTAGAGGAAGGCAGTTCTAGGCTGGGATCTAGGTCAGTTCAGGGTTCTAGGCCGGGATCTGGGTCAGTTCAGGGTTCTAGGCCGGGATCTGGGTCAGTTCAGGGTTCTAGGCCGGGATCTGGGTCAGTTCAGGGTTCTAGGCCGGGATCTGGGTCAGTTCAGGGTTCTAGGCCGGGATCTGGATTGTGTTCTAGAATGTAGAGTTGTTCTAGATCCAATAAAATGGAAACTTTAGTAAATGCATAGTTCAGCAGCCTGGACTTTGTTAAATGAAGTACATTCCTGTAAATTGATGTGACTTTGTATTTCTTCTGTATGTTAGAAGGCCAACAAAAACCAGTCAAATCTTGAGTTCACAAGAAACTACAAAACATCTCTTGGGAGTATTTTGATAATTGAGCAATGAAGCAGCATAATTTGTGGCCATTTCTAGAGTATATTCTACTAGTTTGCACAGTGATCCAACTTGAAAATCACATAATTTATGTTACCCCCAAGGCCTTAACACTGCAAGGGAAAGAAATCAAGATTGCTCCAAGATCTTAAATGAACAACACCACCTCCAACACAAGACCTGCCTTGTGCCAACAAGCTCCATTTGCTTCAGAAAGAAAAGATGCTGAAAATACATTAGCCATGTAGAGTTTCACGCTTCATTATGCGCCACTCATCTTTATCTTCACAACACCTGGGAGAAATTTAGGTGTCTGGTTCTGTACTGTTCCCTACTATAAGCTTTGCATTTTTTTTATGTATGACAAAATTGATCAGTTTTAAGCATGACTTGCAAGAAAATAATTTTACTTGACCCACTTCACATTCACTTCTCACCCTGTTCTCCAAAAATCTTTGTATCTTCTGTAATACTGAAGATTAATTCTATTCGGGAAGATGAAGACCTAGATAAAGTTAGTAAAAAAAAAAAAGATCACAAAACTGCAACCTTGAAAACTGAGCAACGGAAAACAGTAAATTTATAAGTGTCTTTAAACACACGCAAACATTGAGGGAAGTAACCCAGTTCCCCCCCACACCCTGAGCATATTTATACTTGGACATTCTCATGTACTGTACAGTTAATAGAAGTGAAGACAGACAAACTACAACGTGCTTAACCACACGAGATGAAGATTTGATGTTCGCATCTCCAGAAACATTTCAAATATATAACCAGCAGCTACAAGGATTTCAGCTCCTACACATGAAAAAATCCTAATCTAAAAGTGATGTCTTTTGGCATCAAACAAGATTCCTGCAACTCTCACCATCAAAGGGGGATTTCATCCTTAGCATCCCGCTGGATGCTCTGCTCTCCCTACAAGATCCCTGCTCACACTTTAGGAGTTTTCTTTGCAACCAAACACTGAGATTGTGTGTAACACAAAAGCAGTTTGGAGGAAGAGCTGGCACACAAACCAGCCATTTCCAACTTCTGACAAGATCAGAGTAGCTGTGAAAACACAGAGTCCCACCAGCAGTCAAATAATACTGCTCACGATCACTAGCAAAAACTATTAAATGCTGTAGCAGAAAGGTATGGATCTGCTTTTGTCCATTACAAAAACCAAGGTAACAGAAGTACTAAGAAAAACCGGCTCACTGTAGCTTAGGGGAAGGATGCTGTGCCAAAGCCAGGAGCACAACCCAGAATCCATACTGTCCATCCCTGACACAATGTTGTTTTCTAGGTGAGGTCAGACAACTTCTGTCCCCCCCACTGGCAGCTGCAGCACAGAATTTACGTTCATAAAGCCACAGCCGACTTTGAGTTAGCATGTACTTTATAAGTTAACTAAAATTGCCTTTTAACTATAAAAAAAGCCTTTTTAGCTTAAATAAAAATGCCTCCAGGCTTACACAGTTGGTCTCAGCAGCTGACACAAACAGGGTCTGTTAACCTTGGCTCTGCTGTTTCTAACTGCTGGACGACGTCAGGCTCAAGAAAAAGCGCCGATGAACCCAGTATGGCAGCACCAGAGTGACCATTACAATTATTTATTACTGCAACCTATGTTGAAATTAAGTTTCAGCTGAGTATTTCAGCTTCTAGGTTCTTGTTTTAGTTAGATTGGAGTTGTGCCCTCAGTAGTATGGGGCAAACGAGTTGTATTTTCTTGAAATAAGCTCTAAGTGATGAATATACATAAGAAAGGACATAAAAGTTCCCAAAGGAAGAGAAGCATTTTTAACATTTAGCATTTAATCAGGCATCTGGAAGCCTAAAGAAAACAATATTTAAGGCTGCGTTATATGCAGAATACAAAGCTTCAGCCTTTGGGTCAGGCTACAAGGGAGCGCTGCACTAACGCAGACTTTTCCAGTTACTCCTGAAGATGATCTCCTGACAAAACCAGCAGGTGTGCCAGCAGTCTTTCTTGAATACCGGTGTCTTTCTAGCATCGCGGGCACCTGGCAGCACCAACCAGTACTCCTCAGGACCGCATTTCCATAATTACTTACTCTGAACAAGAGAAAGCATTTTTCACTTACCCTGTAAAGTCCCTTGATGGACCGACTCCATCGGGACTGGACTCCTCTCGGGCCCCTCTCTGCTTCTGACACTGCAGCATGTTGTCAACCTGTGGGACCAAGAGCCATGGAGAGCTTTTCTCAATTAGCGGGGAAAAGATGATGGAGCAAGGGTGATAAGGCACATTTTTGGCCATTTTTGTCTCAGATGCGAGCAGCATTCACTGGCAAAGATAAAAGTCTCAGCCTAAGAGCCACATAAAACTCTGCTTCTCACCTGCTGCAGCCACCAGGCTTTGTGGCAACGACAGACTCCCCTAGAGCAATCTTCCCTGCAGGTATCAGCCTACAAAAAAACACTTCCAGAACTCCCTCACACTTTCTCTTCTTACACCCGCTTCCTCGCTACTGTTTACATTTTTCTCTACCGTGTCAGCAGCCTGCAGATCAGCTCCTAGAGGTTCTGCAAAGAAAACCACGACATAGTTCAGCACATTTATTGCATAGTTAGCATAGGTAACTTCATTGCTGAGTTAGAAGTTGTTCAGAAAGTAGGTAGGGACTTAAGTCTGGCTGGTGATAAAAAATTACACTTAAGATAGTAAACAGGATGATGATGGGAGATCACTTCCAACTCTACCATACTTGAGCAGCTACAGAAGAGACCTGCAGTCGCAAAGAAGCGAAAACATCACACCAGTAACAGCTCTAAAATAGGCTGGGAAGTGAGGAGGTGGTGGTCCACATAACTGAACAATGATGCTGGCAAAGGCAAAATTAAGCATCTCAATAGACAGAACTGTCAGGTTGCAGCTGACAGCTGCAACAGCCAGAGCAGCAATAGTTCATCTGCACCAGTTGCCATTTAACAGTTTATCAAGGTAGGACACCAGAAAAGGAATACTCATTAGGACTCAGGACACCAAGGTCTATAAAGTAAATGTTAGAAAACACATTTATATAATGACTGAGAGTTCAGCTGGGATCCATTTATAAAATGGAGGTAATTTTACAAAGCTCCTTAACTTTCAGCATCACTGTGACAGCCAACTACCTGAAGAACCCCATGTGATGAATGAAGGTGCTGATCACCAGGCAACATGCAGACACTAGTGCTATGACCTGAAGGCTTTGTTTCCTTTTATACCAATTTCAACGATCTTAGTTGACCATCTCTAAGGAATTAAAATAAATATTTAACTCCTATCAGGCCTTCTTCATACGGGCTGACTTAAAGATATGCTCTTTTGAATGTATGAAATATATTTTGATAGTTGATTTAACAGACTCCTCTCTCCACTAAGACTCTCTTAGAAAGCATGTAACTGAGCATTAAATAATCCTCAGCGTTTTCATACCCAAACATCACCCCCTAAGACAAAATGATTTAAGTGAAGTACTTTGCACTAGCCCCAGTTCCCCTGAAATCACTGGCTCCAGCCCAGCCACCCCCCCTAAGCAACACCCTACACAGTCAGGAAAACTTACAGTCCCCCAAAGAATTGTTAGTCTTGGGTATGAAGCCGGTTTGGAAAACTTCTTCCTTACTCCTCATCAGCACAGTCTTGTTCACCTACCAAAACCAGCAGGGATTTTGCAAGTTTTGTATGATTTGTTGTAAGAGACACACTGCTAAGTAATATTTAGCACTGGAAATGAGCCCAATTAAACATTTTCAGAAGAGCCTATGTAAAGCACTGATAATCACCAGTTTGATCAACTGCAGACCACCTTCCTAACTTTTGTAATATACAACTTTAAAAAGTAAATACCATACATCTCTGGACACCAACAGACAAGATTTCATAACACTGTTCAGAAATTTAAATCAGAAATGCTTTTAGTTGTTGCCTAAACACTACCCTGATAATAGCAGACCATTTTAGAATCTAGTGATAATTTTATTTTAAAAATCCTTTTGTAAATCATTAAGGTTGGTGCCAAAATCAGCACTCAGTCGAATGGTTTGCCAAGGCAGGATTACCTCATTTTTTTTCTGAACAAAAAAACCCAAACAGCAGAGGAGTACAGCTTTCAGGATGCTAAGTCAAGGACATCTGAACAGCTCCTCTCAATATTCTGTTCTAAGACAAATTGAGCAAAACTGTCCTTAGTGTACAGAAAGCTATATTAATCTTTCATGGTAGGTTTTCTTTATTACCAGTATTGAAAATAAGTCAGGAACATAAAAGCAGCAAGAGAAAAAGTCACACTAACTGCAATAATTTTTCCCCCCAATCTTTCCCTCTCCCTCCCTTCCAAGTTCTCCACAGATCCAGAGACTAAAGTGTATGCCATGTGAGAATGTAAATCAAACCATACACTTAAAATGGATTTTAATTCATGTACAGCAGTTACTGGTCATTAATGTTACGCGGTCCCTGCAATTGCATTCTTTGTAAGGTAAGTCTTCACTTTTCTTTATGAATCTTCTGATGGAGAAACAGAAAGAAGGGGTGCAATCAAGGAGTAAGGAATGATCAGTCATTAAAAATTCTGGGATTTCAAATAGTAAACCTCAGAGTCTTCTACGAAGTTCCAGAAATAAATGGTGGCAACATGTATATATTGCAATTTTATTTCATTCGCTCAAACAAAACATTAGCATGTAAGAAATTTAAAATGACACAATATGATAAAAATAGCAGAGAATGAACTGAGAAACTAAAAAGAAGGTAAACCTAAATGCATGAAAAGTCAACATTCATTAGTGATCATCTTCAGTCTCTCATTGACACTGGATGCTCAATAACTTTTTAAAACAATGAACTGGAAATCATTATGACTATCTGAAGAGATTTCAGCACCAGCACTAAGATTTTTACATTCAGTTGGTTTGCAGTTGACTTGGTAGCCACCTGTCTATAGTACAGGTTTATCACGGGTCAGATCACAGTGTTGCGGAAAGCGACGCCTTCCTGGCATTAGAAAGGATCCCTTAAACTGCCCTCAGCTTAAGACATCCGTTGTACAAAAGCACAGAACCACCACAATATGGTTTTTAAAGAACTTACGTTACCAGTAAGCAAAATAATCTTAGCTTCTGCAGTTCATTTCAATACTGAAATCTCTGGAAACGGTGCAACTGTCAGTAGGACAGGAAATGTCTACAGTAATCTTTAATTTAATCCGATTTTCTGGAAAGAACCAATTCTGCAGTTTGAGATTACAGAAAGTATGGATGTAGAAGCAGCACAAAAGACGACATCTGTTCCTTTTTCTTTTAAACAGAAATCATGTTAATTGTAGACCAAGGCACAAAACGTTTAGTGCATAAGCCGGTTCCTTGCACAATCTAGTAGTTCATCCTTTAATTTTGGACCACTTATACCCACTCACGCTATTCCACTATGCTACTCCTGAACTCTCCTAGAAACAAATCAAACACGATTTCCGACAAGGGTAAACTTCCTTAATGCTCAAAAAGTCCGTGTAAAACAACAAGTTACATCAACAAAGATGAAAATGCCTCCTCTTGTTTTGACAAAAACAGTACTCGACAAGCTTACTATGGAGTTTTTTAATGCCTTCAATAAATGCATGCAGAAAAATGTTTTTGTTTTTCTTTTAAAAAAATTATTAATAAATGGAGTTAGGCAATATTTCCACTGTAGTCTTCTCTTAGAATTTGAACCTATAGAAACAGGAAATGTTTGAACTGGAGGAAAATTTCCCACTGAAGCCTTTCCAAAGCTGCAAGTGCTGTTTTGCTTTGGTGTTCAGCACTTAAGACAGTATGTTATTGAAAGCATTTGTCCTACAAATGGAGCTGCATATACTTCTAAGCTGAAACATTAATCTCTCCAAAACTTGTAAGTAAACTTTTCTTTTGGATCAGCACAGATCCCAAAGCAAACATGGCACTGTTACGGCTCAGAAAAATTGACAGTGTAGAGGAAAATGGAGGATTTTGATCCATGTTCTTTGTCCAAAGCACTACTGATCCAACTCACAGAATTTCTATTCCACTGAACAGTACCACATTTAAAAAAAATTTTTAAAAAAAACTTACAAGCTTAAAATCTGAAAACCCTGGGAAACAGAAAGGTATCATCTCCCCTAAAAATGCTTCTCAAATTGTTGACTGAAACCAATGGCATACCATTGCTGTTTTTCAGGGTTTGAGTTGTGTGGAGCTGTGAGGTTTTTTTGTTAGTTTGAGGTTTGTTTTTTTTTGTCGGTTTTGAGTTTTTTGTAAGGAGGGTGGGAGATAAATTAGGCAGAGAAGGGGACGTTTATTGTGCCCTGATGCTCCGTTGTTCTAACGTAACTGACTGCTGTCCTGTTTCATTAAACAATCAAAAAAGGAGTCTCAGAAACGAGTGAAGCAGAGGGTCATGGTAAAAAGGTAAAGGACAACGCACTTACGCAGGTGCATCCTCAGTAATTCAGATGCCTACACATTTGTTCTCTCACCGAGAAATGAGTTAGGTTCACATGGGAGTTTCAGAACCATTATGGAAGTATTACTGAATTTCAAATAGAAAACTGAAAAAAGATACAAAAGCATTAAGTACCTGGTTCCATTAACATGGTTACTGATAAAAGTCACGTTTTCCCCATTATTACACATGCATGTAAGATGAAGAAAAGTGTAGAAAGTAATAAAAATGTGTCACCTTCCCCCTCCCTCATCCCGCATCCTTCTGGGCATAAATTAAGCCTTACAAATGAAAAGGCTACTCTGTGACATGCAATTTTTCTTTTAATTAAAAAGCTGGCTGTGTTGTGTTACATTACAAAAATGTCCACATGCATAAATCTAAAAAAAGCCCCAAAGTCTACTGTAAATCTACAACATACTAATGATTTACATTTGACTGCTGATTCGCATTATGTAGAAGTCTTAGATTTGGTAAAGCATCGTAACAATGTAGGAAGGCATCTACATCTTTAAACTCTGGACTGTATTTGCTTTTTTAATTTTCCTATAAAATTGCATGAAGGCTAACTAGAGAGGCTTCCTATCATGAAATTCCAAAATCTTGATATGTCATCACCATTTAGGTCATTCACTTACAAATATTGCCCTTTAAAAGCGTGCATTTCTAATTGTTCCATGTTTTGTGAACTGAACTTCTACACATCTGACCTTTTAAATTATTCATGGAAATATCAGATATGATAGGAAGACAAACCTGAGATACATTTGAAGTACAACAGTATAACTTGCTAACTCCTTCATTAACAAAGAAAACCTCTCTGAACAGCCTTCCCAAGCTTTTCCCTGTTTGTTTTTGTTTTAAATTCTGCAACATGTGCAATTTTATCTTGACATGAGTAGACTTCAAAGCACGGTGATCTTGTCTGATAGGTGTAGGAATTTCTGCATAATCATTACAGTAACTTTAAGAGTCTTTTCCACCCTGCTGTAAAGGTCAGAAAAAAGCTGCAAACTAGGAGGGGAATAGCATATCACCAGACTGATGTGTCTGAAGCTTTTCAGAATAGGTTGTTCTTCTCCCTCCTTCCAAGTGTCTGTCTCCGTTTTCTTCTAACAGCTCACAAAACGTAGTCAGTTTTATACCAAGTTAAAGAGTCACAATCGGCTTAGTACTAGTCTTTCTATGCAGTATTCGACTTGCTGAGTTCCTGCCTGATAGCTAGAGAGAAAGAGAGAAAGAAATTAATAAATCAAATAGTCAAAGGCAAGGCAGAAAGCCAGAATACACAACAAATGCTCACCCTGCTCCGAAAGTCTTAGAACGCAAATAACCTATACGTAAGATAGTTTCATGTGGCTTCAGACAAGTGTCATTCTCAATCAGCCAGTACCTTTTTTCCTACTGTAAAATTTTTGTTAACATCTTATTTCTCAGTTCTGCATCTCCAGCAAGTCTATGGCCTTACCTGATGACAATCACTACCACTGGGATTATCAAGGAACATGTGTGCGGGGTTATTTATTTTAATTATTTTTGTTTGTTTTAAGAGCAGCCTCAGGGCCCTCCCTTGTTTGCATTGTACTATTATGAAAGGCTGCAGTACACATCACAGTCAAAATACAGGGAAAAGCACTGCACCCTCTGTCGCCCCAAACAGCCAGCTTTTCTGATACATCAGTTGATGACATTTAATATTTTACCAGCAGTGGTACCAGTTTAATATGACTTTAAAGCACACCAAGCTAGCAAACCACAGAATTTTAGTTACTACTTGACTGGTGGACTTAGATTGTTCTTTCTCAATAATTTCCCTAGGAAAATATCTTCTGTTAAAATAAAAACACAAATTGCGAGAATTTTTTTATTTGACTCCTGTGTTACAGACCAAAGAGGAAAAAACTGAAAGCTGGAAGCACAATCCTAGTCTGAATATGACCAGTTTTGAAATGTGCACTTCAGAAGCTCTGGATTCTTTAAAAATAGTCCACCTACCACCACACGATACAAGGGTAACTGCAAATCACTCAAATACAGCGTCCCTCCCACCACATTTAAGAAACTACTTCGTGTCAATGTGCTATTAAAACAAAAAGTACAAGAGAGAAAACATACAAGCACATCAATCAGAACAGGTTTGGCACAAATTAAAGTATACCACCAGACTAACAAAGCTATGTTCACCAATACATCATTCTCAGGCTAGAAACACATTATATTTACATTGTTGTGCACCTGGAGCTACTTTAAGACTGAACAACAGCAGCAAACAGATTGATACCTACCATCAATGAGTTCTTCCTTTAATTTCGTTAACTCCTTCCTCATTTCATCTAAAATGTCCTATGGTGTCAGAGCACAAAAAAAAAAAAAATTAGTTTTGCAACATGAACAGATTAGTTTTGACGCCTGTAACTTTCTGCAGAGAGAAATCCAAAATTCTTCTAACCTTTAATCAACTTTAACCCTTTTGAAATGCAAAACCCAGCCTTTATCTTTTCAGTTAATCCCCCAAATCTAAAGCATCCCTAAAACATTCTTACTGCAGGTACAATGAAGAAAAAAAACCTTCTGTAGAAGTCCTACAAATTGATTCCTGAAGAATTTATGAGAGAAGAAGGGATAAACTGAAGTCAGGAATGCAAAAAAACTCTCTAACTAAAAACCGCAAGTCAAGGAAATATTCAAAGAAAAAAAGAAAAAAAAGAGGGATCCAGTTATCAAGGTACTCCCAGTCACCAAGTGGAATGTGAGGGAATGAAGGTGATGGAGTGAAGTGCCCTCCCCTGCTTGTTTTCTCCATCCCTTTCATCAAGTGATGTTAACTGATGATTTGTTGACAATGTTTTTACAAGCAGACTGGGGGGTAGTGTCTGTTTCTGCAGAGAAGACTGTCACCTCCTGGCCAAATCTGTCCTCAGCAGGAAACTCATCCAGAAGATTTCAGTTGTTTCTTTTTCAGCTTTGGCGTTAGCATGCTGTTCACAACTGAGCGTGCAATTATTCAAGTATACTCTAGATTTGTTGAGTCTTTCATGAGCTCTTGGTGGAAGACGCATGCATGGACACACCTTCCCTGCCTGAAGTCATCCCTGGAGTAAGAGCACATACGAAAGCTGCAGAGGCAGGTCTCCGAATTTGCCAAGTCTTAGACATGACCCTTGCACAAGCAGCAAGAAGCCTTGGAACAGAAGTGTGGCCACCACTTGCTGGGAAGAGCAGTGCCAAGTAAGAGCTTGACATGTGCCCAGTAGAAAACTGTGTGAGATGATTTTGCCTCCAGAGAAGAGAATCTTAACAGAGGCAGCAAGAGTCAGCGTGCTGGAAATGGGAGAGCTGTACTTTATGGGGTAGTAGGAGCCCAATTCTCTGAGCCTTCAGCTTGAAAGAACCACAGAGAAGAAGAAAAAACACCTCAGGAAAAACAAACCAAAACAAAACACCAAAAAACTACAAGCAGAAGAGGAAAGAAGAGCAACCAGACTGCTGTCATCAGCAGCATTTCATGGAAGCTACAGCAAGAGTACTGCAAATCCTCATGAGATTACAAAACCGAAACACCTCTTGAACTACATTCTAGAACAATCCTACATGCGCTCCAGAACTAACCATAGGGCCCAGAACCCGCTCTAGAACCAACCACCTAGCCAGAACCCACTCTTGACCACCACCTAGCTGGCACCTGCTGTAAAACCAACTACAAAGCTGGAACCCGCTCCAGAACCTCTGTCCCCACTTGAGGACCAGCCCATTGACCCCAGTGCCACTTGAGGAAAACACCTCCAACTCCACAGTTTCACACCCCCTCTAAAACCACTGTCACCAACACCACCACCATGGTCCTACAAACAACCCTTGAACTCTCCAAGCCTGGAACCCACCCGCCACGCAACCAGCCACTGCTCTACAGACTCCTGAATGTAGACCCCCTGGCAAGAGCAAGCACCTCACTTTCCCCTTTTCAATGACAGGAATCCAACTTCAGCAGAACCTTGCTTGGAAGAGAGGCAGATCACACCCACAATATACTGTGTGCTCAGAGGCTCTGCCAGAAAATTAACTAGCACCACCTCAACATGCTTCCCAAAAAAAGGAGCTCCCACCAGCTCAGCATGGACAAACATGGCCAAAAAACAGTACCATGGCCTCAAACATGACTCCTCATATCCTGCATATTGGCACTGCGAAAGTGCACTACTGCTTTTGTGCGCGTGAAATGTCTGCTTGGTCTACAGATCACTAATGCTCTTAACTGATAGCTCTTGTCTTCGTACAAGACACGAGAGACCCCTTGCAGAGCCTCTAGTTGCACAGGTTTGTCTGTTTGGCAACTGTACTTGACAAAGGCCTGTCACCTAGTGGTAGCTGTTACCAAACATTTCCCAAAGCATCCCATAATATCTTTTCCTCATTTAACAGAAGGCGGCTGCTGCCTTCTTCCCATGAGAAGAAGTCAGGAGAGATACACAAAAGGTGTATCACTGGATGTTCTTTGACCACCCAAACTCATGACCACAGGTGCTCACATTTGCTATTAAATCACGGTGATACTTGTTCTGCTAGAACTGCTCTGAGGGCTTGTTTTTTGTTTGCTTGCTTGTCTGGGTAGAAAGAAAAAGAAAGGTTTTCCAGGCAAACCAGTTTCCTAGTTCATCTATAGTACCAGCACCATCTTTTGTGTGCTGTCTAATGCAACTGCAGGAACAAGCACCTCTGAGGAAGTCATGGGGCTGTGTAAGCTGCCATCCTGGAGTTACAGCTCCTAAGAATACTGAAACACGTCTGGAGAAAAATAATTACAAATAATTACTCAATCATTATTTAAAATTGAAACTAGTTAATGAAACACCTAAACACTGGTATTGGAGAGCTACAAGTCCTTATGCACAAGTTTTCTATTCAAAGCATTATATACGTACCTGCTTCAATCTGTCATAATCTAGACTTTCTGACTGTACTCCATTGGCACTGGGTTGCCCCGTTGGTGTTGATTTTGGTCTGTAGTACAAAAACACATTCATGAATTACTCATTATGACAGGATACATAGGACTTCTCCATCAAACTTGCTAACATTTGTCTATTAAAAACACAGTAAAGAATCAGAATGAAAAAAAAGTGTTGGGAAGGAGGAGGGTGGGTGAATCAGGCAGACCCAAAATATTGCATAGAATAGAAAGCAACCACCAAGAACATGTTCCACACGCTTGGAAACGTTAATTACCATAAGAATAAGAGTTATTAGATCAAAACAAGAACTTTTCAAGCAGCAGACAGATTTCACTGTCAACTGTTTCTGATTTTTTCACAATAGGCATGAAAAGCTGAACACCTTCAAATGTCAAATACCTTCCCTTATCCAACTGCTTACTCACTTCATTAGGGTCCTTTCAGAGAAACACTCCCACTAGCTAATGACTACATGTTGATGTTGTAACTGTCTGAATGCTGTGGAATCACCCTGGCAGATTTCCAACATTTGACAGGACATGGCTCAGCAACCTTATCTAACTCCCTTTCTACCTAAATTATTCCATCAATTGCTTTCTAAAGCTACTGAAAGCAAATACTGTAACAGCAGCAAGATTTATAAAGGTAATACTTGAGAGGGACCTCTAGTGTTTTGGACTATGTCATGTTCAATGCTTGCTTATGTGATACTCTCTCAAGACATCAAAAACTTGCTTACCAAGGTCATCTTGCATTTTTAACACGCATTCCAGAAGAAGCAGGTTTTCTGCCTTCTCATTTGTCTTTTCTCATCCCCTCTGTCTATACACGGTGTAACTCAGGCTTGTGTATTTACTACTACACTTCCACTGGTACTACTACACTACCTACAGCTACGAGCAGAGTCAGAACCTAGATGCTAACAGCACAAATACAGAAAGAATTTCCAAAGCAGGGATGGATGGCTGCAAGGTTAGACATGGACAGTGGGATGGAGTGCACCCTCAGCAAGTTTGCTGATGACACCAAGCTGTGTGGTGTGGTGGACACGCTGGAGGGAAGGGATGCCATCCAGAGGGACCTTGACAGGCTGGAGAGGTGGGCCCATGCAAACCTCATGAAATTTAACAAGGCCAAGTGCAAGGTCCTGCACGTGGGTCGAGGCAATCCCAAGCACAAATACAGGCTGGGCGGAGAATG